>OZ024922.1:28367310-28554310 GCA_964017225.1 Netelia inedita | reverse complement strand
CTCTGCGGTGAGGGGCGGAGGGGGAACACGAGGTTCGGTCGAGCGTGCGCGCGGTACGAGGCCCGGGTCGTCCGCACGACCCGAAATATATGGCATCTTGCCATATATTTATTTTTAATAATGTTTTATTTTCAGAATTATAATAAGTTTAATTAATAAGTTCGTTAATTTATAAACACCGCTCTGATAAAGAGCGAGTGTTAGCGATGTCTGTCGCTGTCCTCCTCCGTCCGCTACAATGGACGGGGAGAATTATAGTTTATAAGAATTATTAATTAACAGAAATGTTAATTCATAACTACCTTGCTAAAGAGCGAGGTCACAGTGACGTATGTCGCTGTTTTCCTCCGTCCGCTAAAACGAACGGAGAGAGTATCAGTTTACAAGAACTGATTGTCATATTATAATATGATTGCGAGAAATACATTTTTCTATAATACATATTTCTTCACAGATGACTCGGTGTATATTACCCAGACGCATATATGTATATATATAGCCGGAGCATTGTGCTCGGCTCTCGGCACCGCTTGTGTTTACTCTTTGCTTCTCTCTACAGAGAGCGGCAGAGGGCGAATACGAGTAGCCGCATATCGTGCGCGCGTCACGAGGCCCGGATCATCCACGGGACTCGAGGGATATGGCAACTTGCCATAAATTAATTTTTACAAACATTTTATTTTCAGCACATATTTGTATAATTATTATAAGTGTAATTATAAGACACATTAGTTAATAAACTCGCTCTGTAAAAGAGCGAGATGCCACGACGTTTGTCGTGTATTATCTCCGTTCGCGAAAATGAACGGAGATAATTTTAATTGTTAATAAATATTAATTAACAAATATGTTAATTAATAAACTCGCTCTGCCAAAGAGCGAGATACCACGACGTTTGTCGTATATTATTTCCGTTCGCGAATATGAACGGAGATAATTTTAATTGTTAACAAATGTTAATTAACAAATATGTTAATTAATAAACTCGCTCTGCCAAAGAGCGAGATGCCACGACGTTTGTCGTATATTATCTCCGTTCGCGAAAATGAACGGAGATAATTTTAATTGTTAATAAATGTTAATTAACAAATGTATTAATTTATTAACTCGCTCTGCCAAAGAGCGAGATGCCACGACGTTTGTCGTATATTATCTCCGTTCGCGAAAATGAACGGAGATAATTTTAATTGTTAACAAATGTTAATTAACAAATATGTTAATTAATAAACTCGCTCTGCCAAAGAGCGAGATGCCACGACGTTTGTCGTATATTATCTCCGTTCGCGAAAATGAACGGAGATAATTTTAATTGTTAATAAATGTTAATTAACAAATGTATTAATTTATTAACTCGCTCTGCCAAAGAGCGAGATGCCACGACGTTTGTCGTATATTATCTCCGTTCGCGAAAATGAACGGAGATAATTTTAATTGTTAATAAATGTTAATTAACAAATGTATTAATTTATTAACTCGCTCTGCCAAAGAGCGAGATGCCACGACGCTTGTCGTACATTATCTCCGTTCGCGAAAATGAACGGAGATAATTTTAATTGTTAATAAATATTAATTAACAAATATGTTAATTAATAAACTCGCTCTGCCAAAGAGCGAGATGCCACGACGTTTGTCGTATATTATCTCCGTTCGCAAAAATGAACGGAGATAATTTTAATTGTTAATAAATATTAATTAACAAATATGTTAATTAATAAAGTCGCTCTGCCAAAGAGCGAGATGCCACGACGTTTGTCGTATATTATCTCCGTTCGCGAAAATGAACGGAGATAATTTTAATTGTTAACAAATGTTAATTAAGAAATATGTTAATTAATAAACTCGCTCTGCAAAAGAGCGAGATGCCAACGACGTTTGTCGTATATTATCTCCGTTCGCGAAAATGAACGGAGATAATTTTAATTGTTAACAAATGTTAATTAACAAATATGTTAATTAATAAACTCGCTCTGCAAAAGAGCGAGATGCCAACGACGTTTGTCGTTGCATACTCAGAATTATTATAATTCTGTTGCTCGTATTGTAGCAAAACCAAACTTGAATGTTTGGCATGCTCGGCTGTATAAGTGCTCGCAGTGCACGTACACTCGTGCACGTCACATATACATGGCCGAGCGTTAGTATAAGATTTTCGAGAGGGGTGGGTCACGGCTGGCCCTGCTACGACGCCTCGGCCTTCGGCCCGCGTCGATGTGCCGGCGCTTCGTAGCAGACGCGCGCCGTGACATCTAGCGGTAGTCCGCAGCGGCTCGTAGCGAGCTCTGCACTACCGCGGAGAGAGCGAAGCCGTCGAAATTTTCCTGCGTGTTACACTGCCTCTTAAGCGCCAACGGAGAAAGAAGGCGAGAGAGAGAGAGAGAGAGAGAGAGAGAGAGAAGTGCCGACGGAAACGAATCACCTCTTCCACGGCTCTCTGCATCCTCGTGCGAATTTCCCTCGTGCGACCTCGACGCTGTGCACCATATAACGACACGACAGCACCATGCTCATATCTTTCTCGAATTTAGTATTATTGTGTGACAGGTGCTGTATGTGCATCGCGCCTTATGAATTCTTGCACCATGTCCGCAGAAATGTTGTTTCATCTTTGGTTTTGCCTTACCAAGAATAATGCCCCTTTTCTATGTAGATTATTAATTTATGCATTTTTTTACTTTACAATTTGCCCCGCCTATGTATGGTTTAAAAAAGAATCTGGCATGATTCGCGCTTGATTTGATATTTTGTTATTATCAATATTTATTATTATTATTATCATTATGAAAAAGTATAAGAGTCTCTTCGGATATTCCATAAATCTGCCATAAATATAAACCGGCATTTTCCTGCTCCTTTTCTTCGTCGCCCTCTCGTCCTGTCTTCCATCTTCGACTAATCCCCTCGTATCGCCCGTTGTGCTTTTGTTGTCGGATTCTCCGGTCCGCGCGCTAGACTCGTTATTTCACGTTGCACGCCCGCAAGCTTCTTCCTCATATAGATATAATACGACTGCTATCTACGCGTATATGGTGTCTCCGGGGAGCGATAATAAGGGCCGAGCACCCGACGAAAAGGACCAAGCAGTCACGTCTTTTTTTTTCTTTACTGCGGCGAACCGGAAACCAGAGCGCGCAATGAAGAGAAGTGAAAAAAAGTCCTTCGATCGATCGCCCAGCGCGTTGTCAACCCGCTTTATTTTCATCCCGCGTCGAGATACGCTTCGGTGCGGAATGAGAGCCTTGCCCTTGTAGAACTAACAATAATGATAACCTACGTTGCCCTGTAAATAATCAGTTTCGGTTCAGTTTTTACCCTCGCCTTTGCACGACCTATGGCACGTTAACTCTGTTTTCCGAAACAATGATTTTCGGTATTTTGACATTCTAAATTAATTAAAATACTATATATTCTTCTTGAATTAAAATATTGTTTTTTGCTTGGAAAATTACGAATACTTTATTTGTTTCATATATATATATATATGTGTGTGAAAAATAGCGAAAACCATCAGCAAAATCCGAAACTTTAATTGGTACAAAAATTATCAGTGAAATTGCTCGATTTTGGCTCTCATCATACGGATACCTAGTTCTTATCCATTCTAGCGTATATTCTTGGATTTTATAGATTATTTTTACCATTATAAAGAGATTTGTCATAAATAACACGAAATTCGTGTATTTCGTTCGTAAAATATCGCAAAAGATATTTTTTAAATCATTCTTTGAAACAATATTTTTCACGTAAAGGTAAACGAACAAGATTTTAACCACATAAGCGAACCGAGCAGTAGATTTAGAGAAGGAATTATGTGTCCGTTATCGGACGTACAGAAGCTTACAAGGGGATTTAACGCGCACGTGGTGCTCATCGCAGAAGATTCGGTTCAAATAGAGCGAACGAACTTTTACGTTAGTCGATATATGTGTATACAAACGTAACGGCATTTTCGCACGAGTGGAGACACATATTACATTTTCCATTGAAAGGATGTAGAGACGAACGTCCAAGCATGAAGCGGCGAGCACTTGGCACATGGGAGATCAGTTTCCGACCCAGTTTTCCAACCATTCCGCCACACGCGTATACAACATTCCACAAATCACGGGGACGGATAGATCTATACCAACTTGCCCAACATTTGATTAGCACGAAGCAATTATTTTTTAAATTATTCCATGCCTAAAATAGACGGAAACTTGGCTCGTGATTTTATTATTTCCCCTTCAATCATGATTTTTTAATGATTTATTAAAAACTAATATGCAAATGACCATTGACGTATTTATAAACGTTAATAGAAAAATAATGGATTCACAGTCAATAAAAAAAGAATAGAGTTTGATTTAGAAAAGACAATGAAACGATCAAAAAATGATCCATTGGTTTAAAAATGATGAAAGTCGCATGAGTCAACATAGAACGGCCCATATATTTAAATATCCGCTCCGGTGGACGTATTATTTAGAGTTTACAACACCGAACGATGGCTAGTGTCGGAAATCTTGTTGCATCATGGAACCTCAATGAAACTCCATGCGAACGGCCCAATGTGATCAAGGGGTAAACCTCTCTCGACGTAGGTTTCGCGGTTACCCACGTATTTGCCCGACTAAATTAGGCGAATAATTAATTGACAATTCTGCGCCCTCTTCGCGCCGCTATATCTCTGCGACAATGAATATGAAATTTGTGCAGCTCGAATTGTCCGATATAATTTCTCGGGGTATCGATGCGAACTCGCTTCAACCATTGAAAATACATTTCTCTCGATCGGATTTATATACAATTTTATACCCAAAACCATTCTCAGTCGCGTTCAATTTGAATTCTGAATTTTTAAGTGACGTAATACTCCAAAGATTAAAAAAACGATAATCCTATCGGGCTAAATTACGCCATGGTTTTAATTGACGACTGAGTTATTGAAATTAACTTAAGCAAAATAATTCAAGACAGCGCCACAAATCCTGAATATTTTTAGGGTGCAGAAAATTTATTATCTCAAAATTATTATGTTATGGTAAATTGGAGGTAGTTTTATAAATGATCGCAATTTTTTAAATGTAAATAGCACCCATACTAAGCCTCGTGGCAAATTGTAGCTCTATCACAGAACATCTTTGTCTCCCCTATTAATTTGCCTGTTATACAGTTGAATACATAACACCGTATATATTAAAGAGACGAATCCAATTTTGAACACTTTGGTCAAGCTAGATGGACAGGGGTGTAAGAGGGTGTGAGAGGATCTGCCTTTTTTCATCAATCATCGTAGGAACATGGTTCCTCGACTGTATATAAATATACGAATTTTTATTCGACTACAAGCTTCTCAGGACGGCCCGAAAAATTTGGTATGGAAAGTGTCCCAAATTTATCTTTTCTTTTTATCTCCTTGTCCTGTCTGCAAAAATCGTGCTCGAAGAGCTTTCAGAGGACCCTCTACATCTCTCCAGCCTTCGCAGAGTTGTTTGAGTGTTGTATTTCGAAGCAAGAGCCATGCAAAACTTTCGTGAATCTTGTACCTCTCACTTGGTTCTCGCTCTTGCCACGACGTTCCCGGGTTTCGGTAAACTTGTCCCCTTCGTTATCCCGGATTTAATTAGAAAGTCGGAGGTGGTTGAAAATATGCTTTTCGTGTCGAAACCTCGCGGTTTCAACACACCTCATATAACGAGGGAGCGAAGAGCCAAAAAAAGAATTCGTGGCATCGGAAAACCCGCGATCGTACATATGCAGGTGTATTCGTTAAGATGCATGCGCTTCGTTGAATGTGCGCCATTACACATTTAGTTTTGGTGACCAAATATAAAAACGATAAGAGCGAAGTAATTCGAATGGCCAAGAACACTTTATTCTTGAGACGGAAGAATGAAAATTTTTAGTGACGAGTCTAATGAAATGCTTATTTTTATACTTAAAACACTAAGCTTAAATATCATATAGGTATTAGAGTTTTTAGATAATATTATTCAATTTAACCAACGGCCGTTTGAATCATATTTGATACTCTTCACTTTATTACTTCAGATTATCAAAGTTGCATGAATTCGATCGAACCTAGCAGCAACCTGCTGAACAGTAGGACTAGTAAGGCCGTCATATGAATAAATGTGCTTTTACTGTAAGAAGATATAATTCAATTAGAGGATTGATAGGAAATCGTTATCACTGACGTCCCCCATTGGACAAGAAAAAAAACGTTCTCGTAAATTATCCCTCCAGATTCCTTAGAGTATTTGCTGGATTCCCCAGAACTCTCACTGGAGCAATGCACCGCGTTTCGTTTTCCAATATCGAAAGTACAAAAGAATTGAACGTCCGTCGATGCGCCCGGATTTTCATGAATTATTCCAAGCGTTGAATTCTTCATTTCCGCGATAAGCGGTACTGAAGAGGAAGAGAGAGGTAGAGAGAGAAAGTAAGAGAAATAGTGCCACCTGCCTTTGTTCTTATTCTTTTCAAACAGAAGTACATTTCTTGAACGCCAGGGGCCCAAAGATCTTTGGCACTCTCGCTTTGAAAACCTACTATTCGCTCTCTTGCACCAAAAGATCCACCGTCGAGCGTTGTCTGGCTTGAAGCTCAGTGTTTCAGTTTTGTCAGTTTTAGTTGCAGAAAACATCGTTCACTCCCGTTTGTAGGTGCGTAACCTCTCCGACGGGAGGGTTATATTCTCACGAAACTCAACGTACACATGTCATATTTAAATATATATAGATATACTCGGTCGATTACACGTCAGTTTATGTAAGTTGGCAGTCAACAGTACGAAAAGTGGCATAAAAATCTTTCGAATCGACATTCACCTTCGCGTCCTCGACAACATCTCAAGGGCTTGGAAAAATATTTTTCTTCACCCTTCGCGACCTCTCGAGTTGTATTTTTCTCACGGATCTCTGTGTTCAACCTCCAGCGCCACAGAAAACCACGAATTATGCATCCCGCAACACCAAATCTCTTCCACTCATTATTCACTCATGGAACATTCGTTCCCGCGTATTTCGCTCGAATATATTCCTCAATCTGTTAGTATAACGCGATTCCAGCGGTTAGCTTTACTCTACCTTCTCCTTTTCCTTGTGGGTTGATCTACGGTTAGGCGCGCGCTTTGTAGAAACGAGCCACGAATTCCAACGAGCTCTGTACCCATCACTGGTAACACGTGGCCTTCTCTCTCTCTCTCTCTCTCTCTCTTTCTCTCTCTCTCCCTCTTTCTCTCCCTCCCTCTCTCTTTTTCTTTCTTGTATAACGCATAATAAATTATTCCCGGAAGACTTACGAGACACGGCGGTTCATTCGTTATCGGTGAAGCTGTGTACGGAATATGCTGTTACCAGCCCCGAAGAGTTAGAAGGGTAGGGCAAAAGAAAAGCGGCAAAGAGGTGGGGTTGGGGGGAGCGCTATCCTTCGACAATCCTTGCGGGATTCAAGTGCTAGCACACGTAGCAACGTTGAACGATATGATTTTGCCCCTTTTCTCCCTTTCCATCTCTACGGTTTCTCCGACTTCCATTTTCCTGTGGCCCCCGGATTCTCGTTTCCGACGGGCAGTTACATTACTAGCGGAAAAATGATAGGCTGCTCGGGCACCCGCGAGATAACGGAAATGGAGTCGAGCGAACCATTGAGTACGATGTATAGAAATACTTTTTTTCCTTTTTTTTGTCTCTCGGCAATCATGCGGACAAAAAGCATTCCGACTTTGCTCGCATGGTGGAATTCGCTTTCATCCCCACATTTTAACAACTGGCGAAAAAAAGCCATGCGCGGTTTAGTTTTTATTGCTTCAAAGCTGAGAGATAACCGGAACTTCGAGAAGATTCTGGTGTGGAAAAAGCTTTAGAACACGACGTGTATGTCATGGTAGAAAAGCTACGAGGCGGAAAAGCATTTTCGCCATTTTTAAGTAGTAGTGAACACATTTGGTCAGCCCGCTGAGTTTTTTCACTGGGAAAAACTCTGGTCTCAAACCGTATAATCTGACCACGAATGAGCCGCGACACACGTTGCTGCAGGAACCCCTCTTTACTAATTCATCGTGCGCTATATTTGTCCTGTTGGTCAAGAATGTAGGAATAAAACTCGCAGGATGTGAGAGTTCGTGAAAAATATCGAATTTCGTTTTTCTTTACTCGATACAGGTTCCATGTATTTCAAACATTGAGACCACCGTGTGACTTATTGTTCCACGTGTATTTTCGTATTATTTCAATTATACGAAACGTATTTCAACTGTCGGTCATCGAAATAAACAATTACAAGGGGGGAAAGAGACTGACCCGGTGGAATATAAATTAAAATCGTTGTGACGATTTGATGAAGTAATTACGAAGATATGCCCGTTATATGTTACAGTACTTAAAAAGTGAAGTTAATTAACAGATAAAAACTGAAATGTTACAAAATGATACGAACATACGACCAAAAATATCGACTTTTTTTAATACATTGAAACGTTCCAAATGTATTAATTGATTATCTTTGATTTATGGCATAATTAGTAATCCATGTTATATAAGATAGCAAATTTGTGTAGGACAGAAGTACTTTTTAAAATGCATCACAGCTGGATCGGTAGTTGATTTTTGTTCGAATTATCGAACTTTATTGATCGTTCCTTTTCTCCTGAATAATAACATTTAAAAAATCAATGACTTTCTGTTTCAGGTAAGTACGAGAAATCATCCGATACGGTTAGATTTAGACATTCGTGGTTGACGGGCTATCAAGTGAAGCCGGGAATCCGGTAATTATAATTATATTATTTATGAGATCGAAGTTTTCATAAACATTCGTTGAGTTGAGTCATTAGGCAAAAATTATTTTTTATCGCGACATAATGAAAATGATAGATATCAATAAATTGTCAATGAGTAGGTAAAAACAAATGGATTTATTAAAATCATGAAATTCATGATTAATTATTCGTTAAGCTTCATTGAGAAGATTATAGATTGATTTTAATATTTCTAATTTTTTCAGTCTTCGACCCTAAATTATCACATATTTTACATTCCTTATGCACCGCCAGAAATTTTTAACCTAAGCAACTCTCGATAAGACCCGATCGAAATTTGATTTCAATGATCCTTAGCATTTCGGCGAAAATTCCATTTCAACCCGACAAATCTCGATCGGATATAAACTCGATTCAAACATGAATCTTCTCGGCTAGCTTTTCCCATTCCAGAACTTTCATCAATCTTCCCCCGTACATAGATTTTCGTTAGCAACGGGTCAAGAGTTTCTGCGCATTCGAAATGAAAGCGTGAGAATATCTCGAAGCTCTCGAATCGATTATCTCTTGTCACGATGGAAATTTTCGTTCGGCGTTCGTAACGGTTCAAACGAATACTTCCTGGAGTATATTGCTGGTGGCATAACACACCCGGCGAAAATTCTTCTTCGGGACTTCAGTTCGAGATCGATAGTACAATCGCGGTGAAGCCGGAGTATCTCGCTTTCGCTTGTTCCCTTGGTTTTCTCGTGCTCGTTTTTCTCGATGGGGGAAAAGCAGTGACCTCAAATAACCTTCCCAGCTTAGCCCAGTGACCGTTAGTGGCGTTGACCATGTAACCTCTTTCTATACCAGGGGCAGAGGAAGATAGTGAAAATACAGCGAATTTTTTAAAGAAGCAGCGACAGAGTGAGGGAGGAAAAGAGAGAAAGAAAGTGGGAGGGAAAGAGAGGGAGAGAGAAAACGGCCGAAGGACAGAGAAAGAGTGAAAGAGGGTTGAGAAGGACGTTGGTCTGATCGAGTGAGTCTTGAACGAAAAGGCGAACGACTTGATATCGCTGCTTTTATGCGGAGTCGCAGGACTCTTCTCGCGTACGTGTCTGCATGTGTACGAGTGTAAATACATATATAATATATGTGAGTGTGTGCGTATTTACGGCTCGAGAAAATAGCTTCTTCGCCGAATATTCAGGTCGATGTTTAGGCCCGGATGATAAGAGAGGGAGAGAGAGAGCGGGAGTGTTGGCCTCGAAGGGCGAAAGACGCGAAGGGATGAGGCCAAGAGGGGTGAGAGTGGCGGAGAAAGAGTAGAAACCGGAATTCGGCAAAATCAACGAAGCGTTCGTGCGGACGGAAATCCAGCGCGTGCATACACATACCTACACACACACACACACACACACAAATACGTTCACCAACCTGGACCAAATATATTTCACCCTCAATGCGACCATCACAGTTGTCGCTTGTGTATAGTGCGGTGACGATATACGAATAAGAAGAGGGTGTAGCCGGAGTAAAAGTATTAAGGCTACCAACGGAATATTCCTGAAAAACATAGTACAGCCTCAAGCTTATCCCACGATATATAATATTCTTGGAAGCCTCTCTGCATTATGAATCTGAATAAAACAAACGATGAGAATGCTTGAGAAATTGCATATCACTTCATTATCATTGCAATGAATCTTCATTTCGCAATCGTATTTCCTACTCGAATGAGAAAAGGATAAGCCCGCGGATACCTAGGTGAAGCTTTATGCGGATGGAAGGAGAGACCAGGCAATTAATTAATACAATTTTCGGTGCTTTGGGGAATGGAAAATCGAAGGCAAGAACGCGTATATTTTCCTTGAATATTAGTCGAGTAGAGTCGTGGATACAACTTTTTCAACTTATCTTAATATAGAGAGCTGCAAGATGTCAAGCTTCAAACAATTGTATGAAGGACTTACACGCGACTTAATATCGCATTTTACACATTATAAATAATGTAATTTACGAGAGTCGTGGAAACACAACAAAAAAGAAACGCTTAATACACTTTATAGAATAATATACGATACTTTCTACGAAGGTCGAAAAGTGTATTTTATATTATACTTTAGAAGTGTTTCACTCGGCAACGAGAAGATCCAGAAAAGCTGTCACGTTCGAGAGTCAACCCTCTTTTTTCAAAAGGCAAGAGGGAGGAACGTACAGAATATTGCGGAATTCCCTATCTCTTTTGGCATCGCTTGGTCGCACCCCCACATTCAGTTACAGTTATATAAAGCAGTGACACAAGAAGAAAGACGGATGATAAATATTTATTCGATGAAATGGGAGAAGTTTTACACGCTCGAGTAGCGACGTATGGAGGAAGAATCATGTGCCAAAATGAACGTTGGGAAGAGTTCGGGGGTGACAAGATTCTTCACACAAAGCGCTTTTGAGACAATCGGATGGTTTCTTCGATTTCCGGAGACAATTGAAAAGGGATGATAGAAGAATTTTTTAAAAAGAGCATGGTCGAGCATGAATGATGAGATATTTTTATTTTATTTTTGTATTTTTTGTGAAAGCGACAAGACGATTACAACAGGACATGAAAGCTCGGGATTAGCTGATCAGAGATAAATCGCAAATATTATTCTAGGAGCTTTGTTATCGTGAGGCCATCATAGCTCTTTCAGAACTACGGTGTTGGAGAGAAAAAGTACGACACGAAAAGCAGCTCACCGAACGATTTTGGCCGGGCGCCCACTTGCCACGAAGCGATAGAGGGTGAATAGCACAGATATTGGCTGGTCGACCGGTTATTGGCATCTCTTTTGTTGTCCTATCAAGCACGTAGGAAAAAGGGTGATAGATGGATAACGATGGCGATTATTTGCTCGATATATTTTTTATGATTAATATTTCAATATATTATTTCAGTATTATTGGCACAATATATTGTTAACGTAACATCTGCGGTGTCATTTTGTTACGATATATGTACGTTATCGAATTTTTTAAACACCAATCGCAATTATTCACTCGACAATAGTTGCCTGGGTTACTGTTCGGTTTAAGTATTTCGGTAAAATAATTTCCGAACGCTTTTTTCCACCATCACGAAGATTCTCAGGGAACCAATAGTAGTAACATCGAAGTCTTTGGATTAAAAAAATCAAACTTAAGTTCTCTGTGCAATACTTGAAACTTTCGCCCTCGCAGCTCTGTATATATCTATATCGCTTATAGATACGTGTTATTGAAAAAGTTTTATCCCTTTCTGCATTCGACTAATATTCGAGGACAGTCTACGTGTGCTCGCTCTACCATTACTTTACTTTGCCCTCGCTTTACCATTCGATGAAGCAGCAAAAATTCCCCTAATTAAGACCTCTCCCTCCACTCATCCGAGGAAGAATTGTTCAGAGGCTCAACCTCGACATCGTCGACATATTCTTTTCTCATTCAAGCACGATAAACGTTGATAAAATGAAAATTTATTGGTACGAGAATGAAGTGATATGAGATTTCTCAATCGATACGCAATTTTCGCCACAAATTGGAGGAAATGCGTTTGCGACTTCCGAAGGGGTTCGGGCATCGCTTCTGTTATTCACGATACAGAAAGGCTTTCGAGGATATATATATATATACATATATATTCAAGAATGCAACGGCTGCAAACATTATATAATGTATTCGCGAATGCATGCCTGGGTACGGTGCCACGATATTGTCGACCGGCGGCATATGTTCCCAAGATCCTCTCTCCATTTTGGTAGTTTTCTGATGCAAATCTACGCCACTGGCAAAATAATATTCAGGGGTTGGAGTCCTGGGATAACAGGCCATCCCAGACAAGAGCGTATTTCGCATTCACAACAGAAGACCGGTGAGCAATTTCTCGATTGGTTCGTTTCAGCTGGTGAGCCTGATGCTGAGCTTCGAAGCAAACCCTCCCTGTATCTTATACTATATTGGTAGATATTGTACCTATACGCAAAGGAAAGTTGGCCCGACCCAGCTTATTATTGGTCAAAAGGTATCCTTGTAAGATAACATTATTATCTGATCTTTCAAGTTATATTAGCGAAAATCTCTGCACAATGATTCACCCAGACATGTTTCCAGTCCCATCCTCCTTCACGCTTATCCAAGTTACTAAATATAGAAAGTCTATAGTTAACAATTCATTTTTTTATGAAACTATAAAGCGCAACAAAGGAAATTTGCTACGATGCCCCAAAGAGCCATGGAGCTTTTATAACAACGTCCAGTATTATCTTACGTTATTAAAGTGTACAACATTTCGCCATACCGCAGACATGAGTCCGATCACTGAAATTAAAAATTATTACTTTCCAACGTAGTAGGACATAAATCCGTCAGAAAAAAAAACCCACAAAAAGATATTTTTATGACCACAATTTTGTGCTCACGAGAAGACGAAAAGGCGATTCGATCGATCTTACCCTCCAGGGCTTCTGGGGTCGTGGAACCCATTTCGCATTGATCACGGACAGCACAACCTCCATCCCACCGATCGTCACATTCCGTCGCGCGGGAATACCACGTCCACATCGAGTACACAGACTGTGAGAGCTAGAAGCAGAGAGGGAAGGAGGCGAGAGACGTCCTGACATTTTTCTTGAATATTCCACCGTTTAGATGGCCGGGTCTTTACCACCATTGCATAATGCAAGAGTGTCGGAGAGTTCGCTCTCTCGCTTTCAACCCTTGCGTCATCATTTACCAGGCGCTTCTTGGTCACGGTTCCTCTGTCTTTGCCTCTATTTCAATTAGTGCCACATAGAGCTTTGTAGCGGAGTGTACATAACTGGTAAACTTGAGAAGTTGAGGTGCTTGCCCAGACGTCGAGCTTATACATCAGTCCCATTTTAACCAGTCCCTGTGCCCTTTCCCCATCAACGTCGATGCTGATCTCTCTTTCAACTATTCTATATGCCACACACGTCAACATACATTATATACGTAGCTTATATGTAATATCCACATATCTAATTCGCGGTTTCGGTGTTGACGAAGCTGTGCTCATAACTGCCACTCGTCAAACATATATATGTTTGACCCAGCTCACTAACTATAATATGTACAGATTGTTAGCCGACTACAAGTAGGGAAACTGAAAATAATGTCGCTCGTCACAGAGCTTGTCTTTCGATGACCAGCATAACATAATTGTTCCACATGTACGAACTGTTCGTCTAATTTCCTACCGAGTCGCGTTACTTACCTACTCCGTGATTCTTGAATTCCTTATTATTTCTTACATGATATCATAGTATGAACATTTAACTAAATGCAACTTCAAGACCTGAGTTTACAACATAAGTTTTAATTGGCTGGCATTCTCTTATGCCGAAAGTGCCTGATACATTTAACGAACACGTGGCTTCATTATTACCACGATACAATTTACTTTTACAATAAGTGCTACTTGTCATTGATAATTATAAATAATAAGAAAAATATCTTCACATGACGCAATCAGATCCCGTCTTATTTCAAGACTCGCATATATCTAGTAAGTAAGGACCATACTCCCTTAACAAGAGTTGATTTCTCGAGGATTCGTGGAGTTCGGTTTTACGACACCTTGCGGGCACTCGGCAGGATTTCTCTTTATATCTCTACTTGATTCGAAACTTCAAGCCATAGGCACGTACACCTACCTCCCTCGTCACACCTCTTTCACGAGCTTCTCAGGTTCCAGGCTTGCAGTTCTCTTGCTCCCGATATGTACGTACTTCCCCGATAGCGCACGTGTTATACGCCGCATCGATCGTAAGAATTGAAAAAAAAACTTTATATACATATCTATACATTCATGCTTATACATATATATAAGTATATGCAATAACAGAAAAATCCAGCCGAGATGGGCTGCGATTGTCCACTTTCATTAACAGTAATACGATTCCGTATCATGAATTCGATATAGGTAACGTTATTGAATACAAATATAGCGTATCCGTCAAACGATCGCAACAAAATGCACCGTTCATAAAGGTTAAAATCGCTGTTGTCCTACCTATCAGCGTATATTATGTAAATTCACGCCAGAGACATATACAAGGTGTCTCATTTTTATTTATCGATTGAAGTAAGGTCAGAAAATGAGGTCGTATGAATACAAATTTTCCGTGCAAGTTTTATGATTTGGAGAGGAGCACACGATGTTCATATTGAGATTCTTCTCCGACGAACGACTAAGATCACGGGTATCGTCAGTTTTTTTTAAACTAATCTATTATTTTTCCGTCCTCGCACCGTAGGTGTATATAGGTATAAGGATCCCTGATCCTCCGTCTCTCATCATCAAAGAACACGTGCAATCTTCAAAAATTCAAAGTGCCATAACTCTGTATTTTTAGAGACTAGAAATATTTCTTCTTTTTCGTTGTATTCGTCTTGATCCCGCGACGGAGCAAGAAACATAGGTTCCTGTTTAAAAAAGGGATGACGTCGACAGCTCGACGGAAAAAATCTTAATATGATTATCTTATGTCCCATTCGAAAACATAATACTTTTATGAGAAACTTTTTACATGCGATCTCATTCTCTTAACTTATTTTCATCGATAACCTAAAAGGGGGCGCCCTATATTTAGATCGGGGTTTCAGACAGATTTCTGTCTTTCGGCTTAAAATATTTTATTCATGTGTTTTCCGGCACGATTCGAGACAAGAGGGAAGAGGTAACTTATAGTAATCAGAGAGAGAGAGAGAGAAAGGGAAAACTGTGATATGCACGCTGGCCCTCCAGTCTCCGGTTTCAACATTTTATTGGCCGCTCGTCCAGCACAATGCTCATGAAAAGTCAGAGCTTTTTCAGTTTTCTCCCTTTCCCGCGAATCCATTCTCCCTCGCGTTCTACTTAACATTTTAAATATTCCCAGACCCTCTGAGTACGTGACGTAGAATAAAAAAATAAAAAATTTCTATTGTTATGACTGGAAAACTAGAGAGATAAAAATATCAAGCTTTTTCCGAGAATTCTGCAATTTCGATGAATATCCTGAATTTTTCTGTTATTTTTTTTTCTCGAAAATTCACTAGGGCTATAATCGTAGCAGAGCTCAAGGAAAATTGTACGATGGCAGTGGGACCTTGGAAAACACGTTAGAAAAATTATTACACTGGAATTGGCTGCACCACGCGGGACTTCTCCGAGTGTACGAGGGAGTAGATAAGCGAAAATTTATAAGAGACCGCTAATCTTGTGGATGCTTGCAAATGACTTTTTCTCGTACATCCCTTTCTGCTCTCCTGTGGTTTGTGGATCTTTTGGGCTTGCTCGTCGTTAGGAGATACGATCGTGGCAATCCGTCATAAATTTATTCAATATATATAGTGGGTGGTTCAGACCACGAGTACACTCTATTTAAATACAGGGGAAGCGATAATTTTGAAAACTGTTTCACGCAAAAGTTATTGTGTATAAAGTAATGAGTTACATGGGAATGCGTGATTAATCTTGAATGGCGTCATAGACGTCATGCGAAGGTCAATTTTGTTTTCAAATAGGAACCCTAGTTTATTATCATTGATTTGCATTCCCCATTGAAAAATAAGTTAATTTTATTCCTGTCGTTTTTTTCAAATCCTTCCTTTTTCATATATATTATTAAGAATATCACAAAACCGAAATATTCGAACTGACATATCTTGGTAATTAAAGGTTTCTTTTTCCAAACAATGATAATAAGAAAACATGTATATTTTTTGACAAGGAATCTAACTTTATAAGATACAATTAAATTCCAAAGATTTTTTTCATAGACTTTATGGAAATTTTGTTCATGGCGTTTGAATCCTTGTCTAAAAGTACACATTTTTTATTAGTATCATTTATAAGATCGGGAGTTATTGTGTTCACGTAACTGAATCGATCGGAGCATAAATGATCTTTTATAATTTCACAATTTTTTCGAAACTTGCCGAATTTTTTTCGGCTTATAAATATTTGTTGGTAATAGAATAAACTAAATTTGGATGAAACGAATTCATTGTTCTTGCGTATGAATGAGACCAAGGATCCACCAGGACGTAATATTGGTATTTACGTAATTTCGTGCTTCTGGAACGGAAGCACGGAAAGCGCAAACAATACATTTCACTGTTCGTGTTAGAGGACTGTAAGAACATCGCGAATATTTTCCTGGCACGCATCGACTTACACGCCGTAGAAAAAGTTACGAAAGCCACCGCACGCCCACAGTTTTGGGGGAAGTAGAGGAAGTAGTAAGAACATGTACATATAAATATACAAGCAAGAATGCCAAGCCAAAAGTTGAACGACGTTAAAGTCGAATTTCTCTACCATTCTTCCGTGTTTGCACTACCTTCTTGTCGAGATCGTAGAAACCTTCGAAGAACTTGGCTCGGATGAAACGGAACATGAGCGATGCGCATCTCTCGCGGCTCGAGGCCCTATTCGATAGTCTTCCCTTGCTCCGCACTTGTTCATAAAAAGAATATTTTAGTTACGACCCTATTAAATATAGATATATATTCATTTTTTCACAGTACTTAGTGTTGACACATACCGAAAGTGACCAGAGACCAAAAGAATGCCACTCTGACCCTCAATGTCAACTTTTGTATTAGGCGAGATGCATGCATGTACATAAAAAAGAAACTGCCCTCGGAGTTTGAGTCTCTAGAGAAGTAACTTAAATTTCTTTTGTTCCCCTACTTAAAGTCGGCGTTATAAAGCTGCACTCTCGATGCAACCGTTAGTGAAAAAAAACGACATAAACCATGAAACCAGTATAAGGCGCTTATTGCAGACGTTGCGTCATTGACACTGTAGTGAACTATATACAAAAAAATTTCATACCGAAACACCTGCGACATGTAAAAATGGCCGAATTCTAAAATTTTGCTATCAGTCTTTAAATATTGTCATCGGATTATTGGAAATTTCTTTGAATTAATAATGGATTATTATTTATATTGTTTACTTTTGGATTGGATTCCTAAAGTTAGTTATAAATTAAGAATTTATGTTAGCAGTTCCCTCTCTGTCATCGTCGAAAAATGTTTTTACCACAAACTGCCCAACCGTCACATACGAGACTCCTAGCACTTCCTAAATGGTTAAAACGTCGTGAAAGCACTCTCTTAAATTACCAGAAACGTTGCTCATTCTCATCCGTCGACGAGCGTGCACCGAATCGCGAAGCATATCTTGCACTATTTTTTTCTATCTCTTTGTTTGCAAAAATCCAGAACAACGAGCTACCCGAGTAAGATCGTCGCTTAAGTACTTGGCTCGCAGTGGCAGCTCGACTTGTACGATCCTCGGAGATCGGAGGAGGAGGACACCTCCATTAGGGGTAATCGATAACTACATACTTGGTCTCTCATACTATGTATCTGTTCAACTTTATACATATATATATATGCTGTTATATACATTCAAGCAAACTCGATCGCGCAAGTCTTTTGTAACCAAGTCTCGCTTAGTTAACAGGTCCAAATAAGTTCCGACGTATTTGCGACACCGAGTACGATGACACGGGTAAACCACGACAATATAACTCTGATAAGAAAGAACTACTTTCTTTTACTCCAATTAGGTACAACTGTAATTTCTTTCACTTCCCATTACCTTTTTCATATACTGATTAACATTTGGGGCACTACGTGACTATTCGGTTCTATAAGTGAGTTGTCGGAACTTTTCCAGAACTTTTCCACCCTTCTTGCTAAATTTACAGGGCTATCTCTCAGAAAACATGAAATTGATCAATTTATCAAAAAATATCGCCTCAATTTGTGTTCTATAAGTTTGTACCACTGTACCGAGTAGGCTCGTGGAATTTGAGCACCTGTGACTTACTGTGTTGACAGCAGCTGTTTTTGTTAATCATACTTTTGAAGGCTCTGTGATTTTTACAATGGAAAAATTAGTTGGACAAAGCGTTCGCCTTAAACTTTGTATTTCAAACGAAATTTCCTCTGCCGAATCACTTGAAATGTTGAACGAATGTACAAAGATTAGGATATTGGGAAATGAGAGAAAATAAATGGGGTAGATACAATCCTCTTCGGTGTATCCAGAAAAGTCTGGCTCACTGCAAAAAGAACCGATGGAACGCCACAGGCATAGTGTGCTATATAGAACTAAATTGAATTATCAATTGTACCGTAACGAACGTACGAAATTGAATAGGTACACGGAAATGCTCGTCTAGCCACCTGGTGAACTTGGTGTTAATGTTGTTTGAACAAAGTCTCAATGGTGTATAAAATAGTGAAGATCGAAATGTAGAGACTTCCGAGCGCCAACTAAAAAATATTGTCGAGTCATGTTTATTTTTATAATTTATTTTTATGCTTTATATGAACTCAATCAACTTTATTTGTTCAACCCTCCCTTTCCATACCTACGAGACCACCCTCGAGGCCGGAGTTTCGTTCGGAGTCTGCTATTTCAGTGTAGCTGGCATCTGACAGCTTAAAAAAAAGCGAAATTCATATTAAATTATTATTCTTGTTAAATCTTTACTCGCAGATAATCAAACAAATTCTACTTCATATAAATGTCCCTCATCGTTCACTCGTAATTATGCGAGGATGTAAAATTCAATTATTATTATTATCTTCTTTTATGATAAATAGAATAAAGCTACTTTTTAAATGTCACATAATGTAGAATTTCTCTCTATGCTCACTGGGCTTTGTCGCGGAGAAACTTAAAGAATAGTAACCGCCTTTCGGCCAGATTTACTAGCATCCCTGGTACACCGGGTATTTCGCTACCCCTATTCCGTTATTTTGAGCGTACAGCATGTATATCGTTCAACGAAACAGTACTAGAGAAGCTCGAGAAAAGAGAACAGGTTTGAGAATAGAGCGCTACAGACCGGTGAGTTAGCACCATGAACGAGCTGCTGCGTTCGACGGCACGCTGACCATAACTACTTGCTGAGACCCAGCTGCCATCGAAGTTGGAGATTCCCTCTCTTTTGCGGCATGTTACCGGACGAAACATGAATCTACGAATATATCCGGAGTCCCCGGTGATCTCGGGATCTGAAATGGAGCTTATAATTAATGTCACTGAAGACATCGTTGAGACCTCTGTCCCGCTGAATTCGCAAAATTTACTTCGTACACCGGTATGTTAAAAGTCCACCCGTAATATTTTTCTAAATTCACGATCACCCCGTCGATACCAAACAACAGCTTTTAGTCGATGAATTATTGTATCCGCTAAATCCGCAATTCCATTATAATATAATTCTTTCTCACGTGCCCCGTGTGGAACGACGTCGAAAAGAGACAAAGGGGCTACGGAACGGAGATAGCTGAAACACTTTACGATGTTATTTTGGATTTATAACAAATTGAATGGTCACGGTTTCGAGGTTCTTCGTACTTTATGCGGGTGATGTAGTTTATCGTCGTGCGAGAATGTTCACTACTCTGCTTTCGACTTTCTGGCTGCGTCAGCTGCGCGATTCGCCACAGTGCGCCAATTTTCATACCGAAATATTAGTTTAGCCAAAAAAAAATACATTTATTTTTCGACCAGCACGATATTTCATCGTCGACGAATTATGAACTGACAGATTCGAAAAATCATTCATTTCAATTAAAAGTCCATTTGGTGAGCATAGTAAAGATTTTTTTTAGCAGGTCACAACATTTTATACGAGAAAAAAAAATTCAAAAATCCCGACCACATTTAACGTAATAAATTTGTCCTGAATAATTTGTAGAAAAAGCTTCCTTCCCCTTCGCACATTTTATTTGTATAAACATAAACAAATCTCCCATAACTTCAGGTATCTTTGAAAATTTCTTGATGGGAAATTCTTCTTATGCAAGAAACAAAGTACTTACCTCGTCGTCATCATCCAAGTCGAAAAGTACTCGTGTATGTGCATATTTAAACGTGCTTTACAGAGCACGTGAAACGGCGTGACTCGTTGAATTTGTTGCACGTTAAGAGTGTCTCGAAAATGTACTACACTACTTTAATGAGTTTCTCTGCAGTGCTCGATCGACAAAAGTTCAAGACTCATCTTAATCACTCCCCAGCGATATAACGACATCCTTTCGAGGTAAGTCGTGCTCACTCGACTTATGCATCTCACCGATAAAAATTTAGTAGACTCTCGACCCATTAATTTATACCGCCGAGTCAGCTACGACAAGCCGTTATAGTGTCTCCGTCTAATCGTAAATTTCGACGAGCACCTCTTAACGCGGCATCGTTAGCAATTGCTCGTGTCAGGCATAGAATAAAATGGACATCATAGAAAGAGCTCGTGACAATCGATGGAAATTCTCTAGCGTCTCTTTCTTCGACGAGCCCGTTTCTCCATATTTCTTGAATAATTGGGGACATCATTATCATTCGTTATTTCGAATTAATTAACAGGATTGAGCTTCGTTAAGTACGAACGAAATCTCTGACTATTCTTAAATATATGAAAAGTTTCGTTCATTTCAAAGAAAGACAAATAAAGCGTGCGCTTCAAACGTTGCGTCGGGTTTTCCAATGTTTTTTTCAACCTTTGAAAGATTCACGAAATTGCAAGACCATTTTTTTCTCAAGCTTAAACGAATTCTCGTGAATCTTGAGTGCTCCCCATCTCAAACGCTTCTCGTTTGGCTCGGTTTTTGAGCTCGGCGCCTCCCACTTGGCAGACACGCGAAATGTAATATGCGGGTTAATCGTAACGTGCGGTTGAGAGGCCGTGGTAAAGCCCTTTTGCTTTATACCAAAGCGAGGTTTTTTTGTAAGAGCATCCGGGCCACCAAGGCGCAAAGACATCGCGCATTGTCGTTTCTGGTTTTTCGATCCAATTTCTCTGCCGGTTCTTTTTCTAACGCTACGATCTTTTTTACCGCCCGAGTCGTGCGCCAAGAGAAAAGAACAGTGGAATACGCTCAAATGTCTATGCTGAGCTCCGATTTAATGAGGTGTTTAATTGCACAAAGCAAATTGGTATTTAAAAGCAAGAGATGATGAAAGAATACGAAAAGTACAAAGTCTTCAACGACACTATAGATATCATACATTTTCGCCAACTGAGTATCCCGATCTCTTACTCGTTATTTTGTTCATTTTTTTGTATATAATTAGCCATCCCTTCGCCCCTTTTAAAATGTTGTTCCTCTTTACATCCTCTTTTTCTTTCGGAATTGCTCGAGCTTGACTAAGCGTTGAATGTTTCTTCATATACCCGTCCTTTGTCTCGCTTGTGTTTCTCATTATGGCGCTCAAAGCGTACTTTTTAATTAGGAAAATCTTGATATGCTCTCCACCGTTATTTTTTTCACTCGGAATCGTTGATCATGCGCACGGTAAAATTATTCATTTGTCTAATATAAAAAATAACGATTTTTATTAATGAAAGTTAAAATTCGAGTAGAAATGGTAACATATTCATTAAGCTTTAGGGCTAAGTTTCAATTTGATAGTTTCAAAAATTACCGCTTTTTTGGTCAAAAATATATTTCTATCGGACTAATCGTTTCCAAAATACCGCAATAATCCACGTAAAATGGCTTGGCCCGTATAGATCTCCGTAAACAATTCACTGAGAGAAAACGCAGTCTAAAGGGTTCAATACTCACCACTGTAGTAGAGGGGTAGGTAAATCTCCTCTTTTCATAGGATCATACAAACACCGAGGAAATGTCGTGGGATCTCCATGAGACGTATAAAAATGTTTCAAGTCGCATGCCCGGATCCGCGATAAAGTGCATTTGTCAGCTTGGACCCCGGGTTCCAAAGGCAAAGGGGGAGAGCGGGGTAAAAGGACGATACGATTTTGAAAAAGAAAGAATGAAATCGCCATTGGTATATCGGACGAGACGGGATTGTGTGGTACTGCAGGTTGACCATAGAAATTTCGAACCGACGGGCAACACCGAGAGAAAGTAGCTTGAAAAATGAGACGGGCATTGGAATCTGTTAGCTACGAAACGACGGTGAGCAAAATACTGGGAAGAACCAGCACCATTCTGCTATCCTTGACCTCTCTTTCCGATAATCCAATAGTTACAAATCGTTGCATTTCATTACATCGAGAGGGAGTACAAAAGTCTTTAGGGGTGCTTTTCTCTCTCTCTCTCTCTCTCTCTCTTTCCGTATTTGTGTGTTTGGGTGTGTGTGGGGGACAGGTGTGTATGTGTGTTCGTGTGTGTATGTGTGTATGTGTGTGTGTGTATATTTCCCTCTTTCACGGGATGCATTTTTCCCACACGTATCGAGAGTAAACGACACTCCAATTTCTCTCATCCGGATTTATCAGAGATTTCGTAGGGCAGATGCTGCCAACCCCGGAAGGCACACGTACATCGATTTCATATAGTTTTCATTTTTATCCCCACCTTTACGTGATTTTCATCGCTTTAAACGTAACTAGATATACATATATACGACATAGGGTTATTATTTCAAAAAGTTTAAACTGATTAAAGAGGGCAAGGGTGATGGACCATGAATAATGGTAAAAGCAGGATGGAGATCGAGCCCGGGAGCGATTTCAAATCAATTTTACGATCACATTTGTTATCATTTCATTTCGCGACTGATAGTCGACTGGATGATGGTGCGGGAGAAGTCCGATTTCACTGAAAGTTATGAGCGTCCTGTTTGCATTTCATTTCACCAGTTCGACGTTGAAAGAATATCATCGTAGTCTAGCTCTCGCAAGCTGTTATTGTTACAACTTCATGCATATATCTAGGGCATAAAACCGCCCCGAGCCCGCAATATATCTACCCCCTTATTTTCATTAAATTTTCGACGACTGTCGGACTAAAAATCGAGGTGATATCCCTGAAATTCAATTTGACACAGTCGACATTTTTATTTCCTTATATAAAGTCAGCAAGCTCCAGCACAGTTTGGAAGAAACTTGAACTTACATTTTGTGACTACAATCTCTACTAAACGTATACATAAATATATATGTATTCCAACCTCTGTTCCATATATATATATACATAATTATATGTGGAAGGGTGTGTTGGTTGATTTGGAGTGATGAAAGCCGAAAGATTCCGGGAACGAAGCCAGATGTTAACGGCTCTCGGGAGGGTGACTTTGGATTAAACGACCTGTGCGGGCTTCTCGCATCGAGAGAGGGACTCCGCGATTATTATTTTCCCTCGCTATTTTTTTCGGCAAAAGAGAACTCAGCACCGTTATCGATATAGTACGTAATACCGAGGAGCGAAGTAATAATTATTTTTATCAAGCTTTATCCGACCAGTCCCATCAGAATGGAAACGGCTTCTGGTCGTATTTCCATTTATTATCAAAAGTTCAGAAATGACGTACGAGTTGAAAAGTGAACAAGCTGACTTTTCTCTACGTCGTTACTCTTTTAACTCGATGACAGGGAGATAACGAGACGTAGAGCAGAAAAAAACAGAAAGTACGTGACTTTATCATTTCGACCTTGATGTTATCGAAGTCTGTCGACGGTAAAGAGTCGGTCGACAGTCGCATAAAGAAGGCTAGACAAATAGAGGGTGCCGCGATACTCTTGCGACGGGTTCAGCGCGGTTTATCGACGAGGAAACAGCTGAACTTTTCCCAGGACGATACAAACCGTGTTTGTTTATTCCCCGAAGGATGCCCGAGGATAAACGTGTCATTGGGTTGTCCTCTTCAGGTTGTCGTTCGATTTTACCTTAATACGCGCGCCTGGAGACGTAGAAGGGTCAATTATCGAATCATTCGATCAATTCCGAACGTCGACGATGTCGGTCCGCTTTTTTTGTGCTTGACCATTAAAACCGGGGAAATAAAAAAATGAACGATGCGAATGTGTGTTTTGAACTCAATCAAACACGACCGGATTAACAAGTTTGCCAATGTCGATATTTTCGAGAATACCCGAGGGATACTATATATTTATATTCGATTTTTTATTTTCATCCTACATCGACCAATTTCGTTGTTTATTATTCCGATAGCATCGCGTATCGAAATAATGGTTAATTCTCTGGTGATCATCAAAATTGCCACCCCAACCCCGTTTTATCATACCTGATCTTCATGAAAAATGCACCGGGGTAGTGTTGGCGAGTAAAAAAAAGGGAGACCTACAATAAAATCGTTGTAACTATGGAATAAGCATGCGCGAACTTTCCGGTGAACCGTGACGCGTGAGTCGAACGAAAGAGCAGTGTCGAAACAGCAATGAAAATGAAGCGTATGCGCTATCTCTCGTATCCATCGTCACGTTTCGCCGACTCGTCAAAACACAACTTGACGAACGAGTGTGCGAACTCGGCGTTTCATTCATTTCACGCTCTTCGTTTCGGTTCGCGTTTTTTTTGTGTTCACTACTTTTTTTATGTTTGATCATTCTGTTTTTTGTTTCGTCGTGTTCGTGGATGCGTGGCATCTATCCGAACCTCTCTCGGTAGCATACACGCGTGAATTGTCGTCCAGTTGCAAAATTGCCGGATCCCTCCCGATGCCCGCATTACGCCCAGTTGACTCAACTACACGAGTCGTTCGTCCGAGTAATTTATTCCATCGTTGGTCGAGCGGACGTCAGAACAGTAATGATGGAACAACAAACTTTTTCCCCGTAGCCGACCAGACTTGCGGAAAATTACAATCTAGCTGTAAACGTCCGTATCGATGTGTACGTGCGTCTCCGTTCGAGCGATAAATGGCGACGATTTTAAGAGAAAAATCATTTCAGAAACGTTTGAGACAAAATAATTTTGAAAAATTATAATTAAATAAAAATATTTAGATTTATCGTGCGAATAATTATTCCAAATCATTGTCGATTAAAACGAAAATTATACTTTTTTCCTGGTCGTTATTCTTAATTATAAATGAAAGTCATCGTTATTAATAACGAATAAAATTGATTTCTTGAATTATTTACAAAAAGATTGTGACACATATTTATGTTCGAAATAACTCATAATTATTTTATCATGACATTTTATTTTTTATTTTTTTGGTGCGAATGTTCTATGGTGAGGATATATGTTGAAAGTCATATACCGAGCGAACGGAAATTCTGATTTATCTGGCGAGTTTAATGAAGCTCATCCAGCATCACAGCATCCAACGTGCGCAGCAGTCATGGAGATGAAAGGTCCTATGAAATTCATGTAAAACTTTTGTTTACCAGTTAAATGCACAGACTCTCGCTTAGCTCTATATATACCCGAATCAATCCAATATTGATTAATTCACTGCTCAACCTGACC
Organism: Netelia inedita; assembly: GCA_964017225.1. NCBI lineage: Eukaryota > Metazoa > Arthropoda > Insecta > Hymenoptera > Ichneumonidae > Netelia > Netelia inedita. Next base: position 28,528,353 of record OZ024922.1, on the reverse strand, counting down.
GGCTCGATAAGACCTCTCGGCGTAGAATCCTTCGCCCAGGAAATTATAGCGCATATACGAGAAACATAATTATTCAATGAAGCTGAAGCGAGAGAGCTAGACATCGGGGAAGCTCTTTTCCCGCGAGATCTGACCCAGCTGCGAATAATTTTTAAAACCATGTCCCAGTCCTCCATCCGAGAGATTAAAAATATTTAATAAATCTATCGACTCTCGGCGGAACGTTCTTTGAAGTCGCTGTGATGAAAAATGAAAATGTTTAGCTCGACTATTTGACTCATGAATAGATTCATGCGCGATACACTGGCTTTAATATTCGGAAGCCTATATGCTCGGGGGATACTAGTATAGAACATTGTGAGTGTAATGTGCGTGTGGATAACCATCGACTTATCGACTGTATGTAATCGCAGTCGAACGACGGGAAAACGACGCGGTTTGCTATCGATTTCAAAGCCTCTTCACCTACTTGCATACCTCACACGCCACTCGTCTCATGTTGCTCTCTCGCGAAAACATCAAACGCACAGACCTCAACGCCACTGCACGCCTCCGAACGAACAAACATGCCTTTCCGAAATAAAGCCCAAGTATGAGTATCAATGCACCTAGAATTGTGATTTTAAATAATCTAGCGTTTAATCATAAAATATAAAAATTGAAATAACAATAAGTTTAGTCAAAGTATGGATGACGCAACAATGTCAAATAAAATTCTAGCAATGTCCGCTCTATTTCATGCTTCTAGGAGAATTTGAATTTTTTAAGTTATATATATATATTATTTATTGCGTACCTACATATGAATAATTTAATATTGTATATAAAATACATAAATAGTTATAAGAGTAAAATATACAAAAATGAATGATCACATCCAAAGTAACAAAAAGGTCTGTTCTACTGCCATTTCAATATCACGACTCTCTTCAAGTATTTAATTTAAAACAAAAATTGCAATCGAATGGGTGGATGCTAAACTTTGATTTCGCCATAATATATTCTTTACTATACAAATAGCAGCTGCTTAATAAAGATTTTATCGTGGCAAATCGAACAAGATCGGTGTTTTGCTGATAAAACGACATTTCGATAGATGCTTTGGTGCTAGCCGTTTGTTCAAACTAGTACACGCATTGTGTACGGTTCAACGGTGAAATGAGCGCAACACAAAGTTTTATCGACTGTATTCTCTCGATGTGTATAGGGGAACGGGTGATTGCCGGGCAGTAGACAGGAATCGAACGATAATTCACGCTTGGATCCCTCGACTATCACACGCGTTTATGCACGTATGATCGGGAACTGTTTATTTATAATTTAACGATCGGCACGATCGCAGCTGTGTATTTTGCCTCGTATCACCGAGATATTGGATATACGCGAATGAATTCAATCTTTCATCCGATTCATTATCTTTATGGAAAAAATGTCCGAGACTCATTTATGACAAGTTTCCTCTTTCTCTCTGTCTCCCACTCACCTTTTATAGTGCAATAAAGACCTATTTATCGTATCTCATAAAAATATCCGGCGTATTAATATCGCAGGAATGTTTACCCCCGCGTTGAAACGCAGTAAAAATAGTTGGCACAGAGCTAAAGGCTAAAGTATTAAGCGGGAGGAAAGTGTGCTTCGTCGTCTCGTCGAGATAACTTTGGGCAGTTGGTATACGCCGGTAAAAACATCCTTGCTGCAGCGTATGAAGCTTTCTCTCGGAAACTCGCGCGATAAAAGTGCGGAGTGCGGAAACTCCATACAGTATCCTCGATGCACAAAAGGTTCAAGGGAGGCAGAAAGAGAAAGAGAAAGAGAGCGAGTGCAAATTCTGGTCGGTGCTTCTAATTAGAGAAGATGCTGGCCGACCGCTCGGGTTCTCTCTGTATCTCACCAGCCTCCGCTATTCAATTTCCAAAGCATTCCATGCGTTCAACGGTGTGCCCGGACGACGAAAGGTCTGCCAAAGACCGCATCCCGGACCGGAGTTTCTCAAAAGCGAATAAATAAACGAGACTCCCCCGTTCCCCTGTTGCCATCCCCTTGAGAGGAGGGAATAGCTGAAAGTGGAGAATATAAAACACAGGAAGAGCGGGAAAAGTCAAACCACCGAGGTCTTGCGGTTCACCACCATGAAGCTATCGCTGTTTAGCAAGTCGTTACTTTCTCGCCGCTACTTGATAACGGCTTTGACGATACGGCGAGAAGAAATTAATGAATATAGGCAATAAAATAGGATTAGAAATCCCCTGAAGTGCATGATTGCACATTCTTCATGACGGAATTTTACGATACATGTATAAACTATAATATCTTTTTTTCTTTAATCCTCCGCACGTCGAATGTGACAGTGGACGGATAGAAAAATAGATACGATGCGAGCAAACATACCGCGCATCTGGACAAACATAATTCCATACGCGTCAATCGTGCCAAAAGACAAATGAATTCTGTCCGCGTCGTCGCCGAAGTCAATGGCGTCAAGCGTTACGGTGAATCGTTTTGTGTTACACGAATCTTTCCCACACGAATTCTCGTTACTCAAGAGTAATGGAGCACCAAGACCGCAAACTCGGCTATGTGCCCGTCTCTGATCTCATCCGAACAACGCGGATGGTTCTGGTATCAATCAAGTTCGAACTTTCGATCGGCGATGTTGTAGGTCATCCATCAACGGGACCTGCAATAGACTTTTGTCCCCCCTCTCACTCGCTCACCCTCCCTCAGCCAACAACCAGAGCCAGTAGAAAGCATTATTTTCGCTGCAATCCGAACGAGTGCGCTTTTGTAACCAACGGTGGTGTCATGACGTCATTGAAAATGTGGTGAAGAGCCATATCAAGTAGTACAGTCTATGTGAGGTCGGACGTTCCGCTTTTCCACTCCTTCTTCTATTTCAACCTTCAGATGCTTACAGTGAATACGTAGTAATATCGAGGAAATACCTTTGAAACTACTAAAAGTATGCGGTCCTGAAAATACTGAGAAAATGCGTCAAACAAGTCACCTTTCCATGCTTTTACCAAGTCGATATCGCAGATCAGAAAATAGAATCATATCTCTTTCCAATATTTCCCAGCATTTCTTCAAAAGAATATCATTTATAAGTATAGTAGCAAAAATTCCCGATAAGAAAAACAAACCCACAAATCGAAAAAGTATATCGCTTGTAATTCTTTGATAAACTTTCCTAACATAGGAAAATGTTAAAAAAGACTGATGGATAGGTCACTACGTTACTAATCTACGAATTTCCGCATCAGATCATGATTCAGTAACTAACACGGGCTCTTCCGATATCTTGAGTCGTAAATTCAACCACACAGATTCTGTAGCGAGCCACGTACTCTCCTTCGCTAAGATCGTACACCGTCTTAGCCACCAATCTTGAGAATTGTGGGGTCTTGGAATCGCCTTTCTCAGCCTTGGACCCGAGAGAGAGTGTGAAAATTGGTATAAGGACTGACCGCTAAGAGGTATACTAGAGGTATACACGCCATGTGCAATTGATCGATTTACCACCGCGGCAAAATGTCACCAACCTATGACTGCACCTCACACGCGTCGTGAACGCGTGCCACCATATATGTACATGCGTACGGATGTGTACACCCTAGGGGTTAGTCGCCACGAAGTACGTCCAGGATTCCGAATGAAGGATGAAGAATGAATTTGTAAAATGGATTCGTCCATGTAGTGAATAAAGGAGCAAGAGCGAATAGGAAACGATAGGAAGGCCACGGCGGAATGTTCCGCCCGGTCTGTGCAATGTACATCGCAGTGCTGTACAAGGAGATAGAGGCTTGGAGAGTGGGACACAGGGCAAGACGAAAGCCACTCGCGATATGGTATAAGGGAGTAGCAACAGCAGCGCAGCGGAAAGGGGAACGAGAGGGTCGCGCGGTGAGACCCGCCACCTGTTGCCATGACTACCGCTGGGAGAGCAACAGCCACCTCGCTGATGCCAGCGAGAGGTATCTACTGCTGAAGTTGCGCTACCAACAGTACTGGCCAGAATTCACCGCTTTTGGCGTATATACCTATAAGGGTTTCTCTGTTTAGAGGAGCATGCAAATCCCGTTGCTGGCAAGCTGTGGAGCAGCGTTTATCAATTTTAACGATCGGTTGCGCGTTATCGACCAGTTCCCCGCGGGACACAAAGACCGAGTACTTATCGCAGCAAGAAGGACCACCCGGCTCCGATAACGGTGTGTCGCAAACATAAAGTTACCTACGCGGTCACCATAACTCGACACAAATGTAGACCTGAGGCACTAATAACTACTTGACTAAGCCCTACGATGCCACGTGAACTTTCGAGAATGCACGTCTAATAGCGTTTCAGCAGAGACTGAAGTATGTCCAGTCATCAAAAGTTATATATTTTTTGGCCTGAATTTTTGTTCTTTCTTGACAAACATTGTAAAGCACTGTTTGCTGATGCCGCGTATTATTGACACCAGTATAGAAGTGCTCTTTCTGCTTCTTATTTCAATTAAATGTTCAAAGTAACAGCAAATTGTGATATGATATATTAGATCATATTTTTCCGGAAACGTGATCGCAAATAATAATTATTCCGTACATAAGATTGTTTAAAAAAGTGCTGCTGAAATCGAGATTGGACTAGACTTCAAATTTAATGAATAAACATGATCCGAAGCACAAAGCACGGACTAATCACAAATATTCAATATATACATGTACATTCAATATATAAATTTTGTAAACCCACCTCCAATATCGCCGGATTTGAATCCTATTCAAAATTTGTGGGATGAACTGGACCGACGAATTCGGAAAACCCTCATAACAATGAAGGGAGGAGTTGATGAAACGGGTTGTGGAGGAATGAGATCGTAACAGCCCAGATTATTTGAAAAAAATATTTCCAACATGCTGACGCGTTTAAACCATGTTGTGCAACACAGCAAGGATATCCAATAAAATATTAATCTTAAGGTAAGAATTATCATTTAAACATTGGAGGCTTAATTTGTATAGTTTCAGAATATTTTTGTTATTTAAACAACATACATACGTATGAAATAAGTATTTTTTGCGTTCATGTTACTTGAAAAGTATGTTTTAATATATCATGCCATAATTTGCTGGTCCTTCGAACAATTAGTTGAAATGGAGAACAGAAAGAGCAACTCTATGCTGGTTTCCGAATATTTTCGTGATCAACTGTACATGCGTCAATAAGACACGAAGATAGGTCAAGAGGACTTTACTTTTTATTGCACTTTTGTGTATTTTATCAAATATCGTCAAGTACACCAATTTTGAAGACATTTTTGCAAAGTATTTATATCTGCGTTGGAGTTGTTCACCCTCTGTTTACAATCTGCTTTACGATGGTTGCAACTGCTTTCGGTATAAAAAACTCAATGTTTCTAATTAAGTACCTAAATCTGAAGATGTTAATTACAAGCTTAATCGTAAATGGTTGCCGGAAAGACGTTGGTAATTCTTATAAAGTCAGTTTTATAACTTGGAGAAGGATGCTATGATAACGTCTCCCGGAAATTGGAAACAGTAGCAAATATTTCCAGATGTCAAAGTTCGTCGATAGAACTAACCATTTTCAAATTTACTTTACGTATTGCTCTATTAACTCGATTGCAGTCTGTGCCAATATAGGAAAACCGTCGATATTGGAGCAAATCACCGGATGCACCAAAAAAAATATGTAAAACGCTTTTACGATGGCAATTTCGCAATGCGTTCGCAGTTGAAAATGAAGTCTTTTCATTTTTAATTTATTTCAACTGAAAATTTGTTTAATTACTTACAAACAGAGCCATTTCTGTTTTAATGGAATATGGCGAATACTTCCATTGATGGAAGAACGCAACGAGGGCAGCGGGAACTGGAGTATAGGCCAAAATAGGCAGTTGTAATCTCGATGAGATCCAATCAACATTCTATTGACCGTATTCAACATATATATCGAGTAATAAATATACACCAACGCAAGTTGCAATTGCGACATAAAATGCTGCGATTTGTGTACCGAATATCGGCGATATTTGTCGTAGATAACGTTAAACACGAAACCAGCGAGTAGATCGAAAAAAATTCGTAGATACGAGAAATATTTACCATCAACAAAAAGTGTAGTAATAAATTCTGATTTTCAAGATTACGAAGAACGGCGGGAAAACAACGTAATGCGCCGATACAGGTTCGCCGATACAGAACTAGAGCTTGTACACTTGCTCATATATCTGTAGCAGAAAACGTCGAAGCGCGAACTCGCGGTGTCCGCGATAAAGTGAGCGAGCTGGCCGCGTCTCTGTCTGTGCCACGAAAGCAATGGAGGAAGTCGTTCTCGACACGTGAAATGGAATCGAGGCGATAACGAGAATTGATATTTTCCTATTCGAAGCCCCTGGCAGCCTCGCACACACAAATATGTGTGTGCATATATATATATGGGGATGAAAGATAGAAATAACAAAACTAGAATAAAGCGGATGAATTCGAATACATATAAAGGATGCACACGTCATTCCATCTTTTTACGAACGATCGAAGGTGTCAGAGGGATGGAAAATGAAATACCAATCACCCAAACGTGGCAGCCACTATTAATCCGATTATACAAACTCCGTAAATAGTACGAGCTTTCGCGTATGTAGAGACATTGCCGCCTTAGATCTCATTTATGAAAGGACATAAGTCCTGTTGTCGCTTTATATCCCGTGTCCTCTAGTTACTGACAGCTAAAAGTTTCATTTAGGAATTCTTGTACGCGGTATTTTTGAAATTTTTATAAGCAGTACAGAAAAGTTCGTGATCCACGTAAAAAATAGAATTTTTGTACATATTTACATTTTATTTAATTATTTTACAAAATCAACATACAATCCTGGTCTATCAATATTGTAATAGCGGAATATCAATTCCGATACAATCGAATATGCCGAGTCCAGCAACCGACTATTTCTCAGGCATGAACGTTTGAAAGAGCTCGTCCTTCAATACTTCATACTTCGATGCGAGTCTGGACTGACGGGGATTAAACGAGAGGAATTAGCGTGCAATCAGTGCCACGAATTCAATAGTTGAGTTTCCGGAAGCGACGTTGTAATCGAATTGCGTTCGTCATTCATGATGACATTGGGCATCCAGGGTAAAAATGAGCTCCCTCGATCAGAAACTCGTCACGTTTCACGTCACGAGAATAATGGAGAAGAGCGAAATGGAGAGATAAAGAAAGAAAGTTAAAGAGACGAGGAGCGATAGCAAGAGAGAGAGAATGAGAAAGAATGAGAACAAATGAAGCGATAGCGGACTACGATCGTGGAAGATTCAGTCGAGTCATTACAGTGTAACGAGGGGAGGTTTGCTTCTCGAATTCTAAGGGAACAGCCAACGACGCTGCGGGTATATCTACATTTACGAATGATGTTTGCTCTCGATCCCTTTTCGGTAGACGCAGTTTCTGTAGTACCAACTAATTGAATAGCCCATTAAAGAATTGATTGTATACATCGAAAAATCAATTATCGTCAAACTGATGCGACATCTTTATTTCTTATCTTTCTTTCACATAAAATTGCTTGTTTGTTATTTTATAAACTTTCTTTCATTTGCCCCAATTTAATTAAACACAAATATATCGAATAATTTCACAAAATACAAATTCACTACCTATTCAAGGTAGGAAATCCATCCATTCCCTTCTCGAGAAATTAGTGGTTGAATGAAAGCTTCAACGGTATCGTCCTAAATCCACATACGACGTAACTCTCGTCAACAGACGTTGAGCATTTTTCAAAGGGGCTTTTGAGGAAGGAACCTAGTTGAAAATCACCAACATCTCTCTATACGCACATATATCATCGTGTGTAACATTCACCGCATATGATGAAGTTCGTGCGAACGGAATAGCTCTCGTTTACTTTGCCAGGATGTCTGCTTCTGTCTCGTTTTCTCAACTGCGAGCTAGGATTTTTCAGTGTCAACGTAACGCTAGTCTACATCTATTCCTGGTATCCCAATGAAATTTTTACGGTAAATCCGTGGCTCATTTTTCTACTATTTCTTCAACTCGTCAGAGAGAGAATGGAAGGGGGGAGCTCATATCACCTTGGATAATGTTCCAACCCACATAGCATCAACCGCGCATCGTACTGGATACACGCTGAAGTTTGGCTGCATCCATATGTATGTGCGAATTTTATACATATTTCATGATCTCGGCATTTCTTTCTCTTATCATTTATATCTATGTAGTATACGTGCCACGCCCGGTCAATTCTTCCCAACCTCTCTTTCGCCCTCTATCCACCTCTCTTACTCAGCATTATTCTCTTTTCCTCTTTAGCTTATCTGTATCTAGTTCCTTCCGCTCGACGATTGCTTACTTACTTATACGATACACGTTACCTCTCTTGCACTACAGCTATAAAAATCTCTCTGCTCTTATACATATAAATGTACCTTTGTACACGTTGCTTAAAAATATTCATCCATACAAAAAATTAAACGGTCGGTTTCCCTATCTCATTTGTGTAACGAGTTTTTGTACGATGAAATATTTTAGCCGTTTATTATTTCTAGTCCCTGGCTTAATTATATCTCATCTTGTTTTCATCAAAAGAAAGATTCGTTTATAAGATACTTTATGTTTTATATCAACAGTTTGATTTCTTTTTTGCCTATCCTTCACCTTGAAGACAATGCTGAAATAATTATTCGACAAATCGGCTGTCGATTTTATATTTTTGTAATTTATTTGATGTTTTTATTATTTGTTGAAGACTTCTATTTTTCAAGTGTAATTTGGCTCTACTTGCAAACTTGGTGCCTGAATTATATGTACAATATATATGCATGCTCGAAACGTCGTGGCACGTTTCTTATTTTGCATTTACGTCAATTTTAACATTGGCATGCTGAAGCATATATATATGTGCTTTTCATGCAAACACTCGCTCCTTGAAATTCGGCGTGTCACACAAACATAATACACCTATACAAAACAGATATATTGCAAACAAATATTTATTTTTACTCTGAGAACACTCTTGTTTGAATTGTCAGCTAGTATAGATAAAAGAACCCTCGTTATCCTGCATCCTAGAGGACATGAGCGAATTGAAGAATTATTGCACTGAAAAAGAACTGCCAGATGTAAAAATATCAAGTGGAGCACCCCCAAAATTTATGGAATTATCAATTCGCGAAATCGAAATAGCATGCAAATTGCAAATTGTCTATTCTGTATTCTCGTCCCTCGAGGCTCGCAGCTTTCGGGAATATCGACTGTGATCGATGTTCACGATCCCCAAAGATAACGGTGATAAAACTAACGTGAAATTTTTCATCTTTTCTCGTTGAAAATTAAACCTCGGGATGAATTATCTCTGTTCGAATGTGCAAAATGTTTTTATCGTCTTACGAGAGAATTGTGGAAACTCGAGTCAGCGCGCGAGCGAGAAAGATGTCGCAGGAGGCGAGACCGAGAAATCTTGTGGCCGCAGAAAACATTCGTCGAGAGAGAACGAATGGATGAAATTTGTCTGTGACTGGATGACAAAGAGATTGCAAGGAAAAATAGTCAAAGCTTCTTTTCGACGCTCGTAAGATCCATTCGTCATGGACTTCCTTAGCTCCGACCTTCAGCTACCACAAGTGGGACGTAAGTCCCACTTGTCTCCTTACAACATAGGGAGACTAGAACGTTTTATTTGAAATATCTCAAAAACGATTAGTTCGATCGATCGCAATGTAACGTTTCGTATTTTCGACTTTTTTAAATCCGGATTCAAACGTGCCTTCCTCGTTTAATTAATTATTATTTCAATAACAACAACATAACAATTTTCTATGCATGAAATTAAAGATGATATTACCCTTTTCTTTGAATCATTCAAAATAAATATTTAATAACCTTAATCATATAATTATATATGACCTCATATATTTTTCTATAAATATCTTCAGTTCCAACCCTCATTATTATAATTTATAATATTTAATCAAAATTATTTATTGATGCTAATTATATATATATATATATATATATATATACATTGTTACGTTCCGGTATTTTATTTTCATTCGCGACCGCGAAGAAAGCCACTGCCCGAAAGATAATGACAAATAAATATTCCTCTTACCACAGCCTCAGGTGATACTTTGCGTCGAGGTAGTTCCTTTCGTGGTTAAATTTGACGAGTCTGCGTTGCGATGACGCAGCTGGCGCAGTCCTTGTTACCATCAGCTCGTTCGAGGTATCTTCATTCGCGAACTGTCTCGACTTGTCTCTTAGAAATTTTATGTTCTTAATCGCAGGCATACTAACTAAGAGCCAGGGATATAGCGCGACGCAATTAAAACTTAATTCCCCTGTGACGGTTTCCCATGGGAAAGCAACTTGCATATAGGATAGGTTGATAGTTGTGGGAATCGTGTGGAGGGCAATCTAACACCACAAGGTTTACTTTTGAGAACAAAAGAATTTCGGACAAGGAACAAATCGAACCCTCCGATGAGAATGATGATTTTGAGTACGGAAAAATAAAATCGCTCAAAAATAATATTTAACAAAATTTATTAACGTGGAATAAAATGTAAATGACAGTGGATGATTCGAAACTAGCGCGTACTCTTGTCAACTCAACACTTCAAGTATTGACGCCAACTTCACAATTTGTACTTCCTTTTCCGAGGTACTAACGCGTAACGAATGCAGAGCTATTATCGCGGAAAAGAGTCAATTACTTTTTCCCGTTTTTCCATCTGGCTCTCGCTACGAGACTGACGTTTTATAATCTAGTCGCTGGCCCTTAGCAACCTCATACTTGTCAACTCTTTTAGCCCAGGTAGAGTAAATTGCAAATTTACAGTAAACAAATTTTGTTGCAGGAGATATTAGTTCGCACCCTGAGAGTATTTCCTCGCTGATCCAACTTCTCCGATTTCATAGATACGTGACCGTCTTGCATGACGCACTCGTCGTCGTCTCGAACCGACGCGTGTCGCGCGAGAGCGAGTCATTGTGCACCCCCAACATTGTTTTCTACTTGTAAATTGTTTTGGCGGTAAGATGCATTAATTCTAAATAAAATAAAATAATTTTGAGAGCAGTTGTTGTCGATGTCGGCTTCGAAAATAAAAATATATATGTACATATAACTCACAATCAATGTTATATCAATGTAGCATTATATATGTAATATGACATTAATATATCTGTCAGTATATCTATATGTATTCCTATGTGGTCAGAGTTATGGGAGAGATTGGCAAGAACTATGATCCTTCACATAAAGAGCTTTGCAAATAGAAACTGCGACTCGATTCGATGGGAATCCGAATAAACCAGTGCAAGAGAGGATTTCATGGCGCATGAAAGGGTAGGATGGACGGGAGCTTGAAAAATCTTCGATTTTCTCGATTCGTTGTACAAGTACAGGGGGGCTTACGAAACGTACGTATACAGCTCCGGAGCAATAAACGATCGTGAGATTTCTCGATTTCACCCAAGAGCTCGTGTAATGTCTGACCGAGAAAAAGAAATACAGGAACCTTTTGCTATACGAGAATGGACCGTGAAAAGTATGTAGATATTAGAGAACTAACCCTCCTGCCAGTTTGCACAGGTTCTTATATATCTCTGGCCAAGAATATTTCATGAGCGATATAAATGTCGATAAAGGAACGTACGATTTTTATTGAGAATTACACGCGAATAGTACGAAGTCGAAGGCAAATCTGTCTTTTAGTAAGTTCCTCGTAGTCTCTGTAGTCTGAAAAATTTTCCGGAGCTTGGATTCAATCCGAAGATAGAAAGATATTGATATTGAAAGGTATACACGTGTACAATACGGATATAGAAGCGAATTGTTACACCGAAGAGAGCGTTGTTGAAACATCAGACGATATTTCGCTTCTGGTATTCATCTCGTCCGATTCTTGAGTGACACAGAAATGGATCGATTTGAACCCAGAATTTTATCCATAACGCGTCGATATGCTTTGCGAATTCGACATCTTCGTTCATATTCAAAAGAGAAACGATGGTGGGAATTTGAAACTTTCCTTTCTCCGGAAAACTTAAATTGTCTATCCGCCACAAATAATATACAAACCCTTCGCTTTTCATCGCGAATATGCCTCTCAAATCTCAATTTCTATTCGGAGAAATATATATATAGAGAGAGAGAGAGACGCGCGCATATCCACTCTGAAAGAAATTCGCCGAGGATAAAACCACATAGGAAGATTAAAAAAATTGGTATTTCTTTTTCCGTTCCCATTTCCCTCCCCCACTTATTCTCTACTTCCGCCCATCTATTCATATCTCTCCATCTCGTCGCATATACTTTCCAAAGTACTCTCGGCAGTTCTCGATCAAAGCCATTCCATTTAACTATTCCTCCAACGAAAATGTCAACTCCCTTCGCAAAAATACTTTTTTCCCCGGACATACATATTATCGCACACAGAAATTACAATCGAAAATAAAATTGATTTGAACGAAAGATCGTCTTTAACACGTTGGATGTCGTGTCGGTTACAGGTTATCGACACTTTACTTTTCTTTCGGACTGCGTCAATAACCGGTGATTAACAGTGTACTTTTCGTTCAGACCGCATCGGCTATCGCTAGCTAAACACAAAGGAAAACAAAACAAACTTGGCGCTTAACGTATTAATCCAATTTATTAATTGTTATATACGCTAACATTTGAATATGTGAGTGTATATAACATAGTGCAGTAATATATTTAACAAAAAAGAATTATTTTTAGATGATATACGTAAACAACGCTCAGTCTCATTTTATCTCGTTAATTATTTACGATTGTTTATTTACTTAATATTATTTCACCGAAAAATGATTTTAAATCATTGAAATGACATGACGCACACTTTATATTAAATCGTGACTGTTTCTTCATTCTCAATTTTGTATCTTCACCAATTAACGAAAAACTTCTCGATCTATTACTTTCTTATCTTATTCTTAATATTTGCAACAATAAATATCATCAGTGAACTATGCAGTACCTAGTCAAAAGGTATCACGAGGTACCTCTCGCTAGTACCTTGACTTCTGAGCGTTTATGCGACGAAGATATATAGCCTGAGGCATATCGGAGCTGCAAAATCAGCCAACTATGCGCTAAAGCCTGTTTCGAATATCGTCGTCAGCGTTAAAGGATGACGTCACAGGAACTATCCCAAAATCAAATCGCCCGCGCCTGCCTCTTACGATCCACATAAAGACGAATTCGAGGCGGTTCGAGCTTACCCCCAACTATATATCGAGAATGGATAAGACGTCGCAAAACGCCTATAAAGCATCCATCCGATCGAGAATAACGAGATTACCCCGAGGTGCACAGTTCGCGACCGACTCTCGTACTATCGCGCAACGTATACGATTTAGTTACGTATACCTACCTAAGAAGATTTCACTCTATGGACGAGTCTGTGAAAATTACACGTCGACCTATCGGATGCAGACAACGCCCGTCATAGTCAACTCGCGAGACGAACTAGCGCATAAGCTGATTTTTTTCTCCCTAATACCTTAGCTATTCATTATTCATGCGAAATGAAAGTTACTGACGCGTGTAGCTTTCTGAACGAGAGAAACTTATCTCGTTTTCTCAATGACTATATATCTTGGACGCTTTTAAAGGAAGATTTTAGCTTAAAACTTGGATAAACGGGAACAGTCGTCATAAAGATAGTTCAATCATTCGTTCAATTCGACTTCCGTAGTGAAATTACCCAGACGACAAAAATATTCGAAGATGTTCTGATTCTTTGTAATTATTTCCATTGATTATAAATTATTATTGATTGTACTGAGAAAATTTGTATTCAATAAAACGCATATATTTTAATAAATTGAATAAAATTTCTTTTAACGAGAAAACTGTGCTTCTCGATCCGTCTTTGGAACCCACCCTCGAGGGCCATCGATAATCGAACAGTCTACTCGCTTTTTTATTTTATTTTTTGTCTCATACACAATAAGAAAAACATCTTGATACGTTAAAAAGATTTTTCCTCGTTATCGTTGAAATTCAAATTCCACGAATGTCCAGGTGCCCAAGTTAGGAGAAATCTCATTTTACGATCCGGGGGGTTCGCGAGCAAAAAATGGACGGACGGTACAGCCGAGCGAGGAAATGGTACGCTCGTTTAAAAGTGGTCGGGCTAAGATTCCGCCCGAAGACGGAACGGCTCGAGAAATGAAAAGCTCGAGACTCTTATTCGAAAATTAAATTCAACAACGAGGTATCCGCGATAGCATAATGGACTCGGCGAGGATTGAAACTTAAAACGTGACTCGGGGAAATAAGTGTTTCGATTAAAAAATTATGCAGCCGGGATAATGCGATATATAACAAGAAAAAAAAGTTATCCGATCTTACAATATAATACCGAGGGTAGAACAGAGCCAAGCGCCGGTAGAACGATAAAACGAAGGGATTATTTTATCAATTTTAATTACTATTGAAGGTATACCCACGTAAATATTTACGCGAGACTCGTTGAGCTTTTCCAAGAGCAACGTACTTCAACCCCCGAAGCATCATCCCCCGTATACTCATCGAGAAGCGACGAGAGCGCACTGAGTTTTACTCCGGAATAATGAGCGAATAAATATACGCCTCGTGGGATATAATCATTCGCGAACCGGTGGCGGAGGTATTTATTATGTATGACATGGCAAAGTTCACAAAACTAGAAGTACTTGTAAAATCCATACGTACATCACCGGAGTGCGCTTCGTTCTAAATAAAAAATTCGTTTCAAGTACTGAGTTCATTTCTCAGAATTTTTGCTGCTCATCGCCCCATTATACTTTTCACGAATTTTCATCCCCCACCCTTCGCATACTTCAGCATATTCGCCGAATATCCGTTGTGAACCATGAATGAAAAAAGTGTGAAAATGAATGTTTGATGGTCAACGTGTATTACGATACTCTATCGACACCTGGTGACCCAAATTTTATACGAAAATTCTCAGTGATCCCTTGAAGTAAGCTCGATCGTCGTCGCCTCGACCTGCGCAGGGTCTTTGATCAATATGCATGTCTTTACACTACATTGTTATATCTTATATATCGGATATATACAATATACCATATATATATGTATGTATGTCGTTTTGGAAGAGAACCCTTGAGTAGAATATTCCATCAGAAGGGACGAGAAATAGGCCAATTCAATTCTTTTCTCGAGAGCCACCCCGTGCACGAGCCATTCTCGAGCACACGTACGAAAAACACGACATATACTACACCCGGTATTCGATATACTTACAAAGACGATGGAACAGAGCTGAAAGTACGAATATCGTGAGAGCTTTTGAGTAGAAGTTATGATTTATGTGACACGTGAACACACACACGTGTTTATGGTATAAACACCCTACAAAAGAAAAAACAGGAAAATAAGATTGTAGAAATCACTACGATATTGACAACCAATCGAACAGCACGCGAAGTTATATTCACGCTCGTAAAAACGATACGTGCTGAAACACAAAAATAAAGTGAGTAGTATAACAAGGATATCGTCAGCCAATCGACAGGAGTTCCATATATGCTAAAAAAAATTCTACTGTATATATGAATTTTTTTCAACAGATTATATCGTAGAGGTTGAACTCTTTCGCTATTTTTTACAGCTTTACAGTCCCCAATGCTTGGTTCTCTCCTGAAAACAATGAATATATTTCACTGGCAAAATTCGCCCGGAGGCAACGGGGTAAAAGCTCGACGTCACGAGTTTAATGGATTTAAAAAATCGATCTACGAGGCGGAGTGCCGCAGATAGGGTTGGAAGGCCAATCACTGTGCATTTTATTTCGTTCAACCTCGCGAAGAATTAAAGCTCTTCTCGGCCATGGACCGGTGCAAAACTTTCGACCCCCTAGCCTCATCCTCCTACACTCGTCGCTCCAATGTATATACGTTAGTGGCTCAGCCAAGCGACGAGGGGAGCTTTCCGTCGTGAGCTAACTCGCGAATCGAACCATTCGTCACGATTCATCACTCGTCTTCTGGGTCAACCCTGACCCAGTTGCCCGGTTCTGTAGAGATACGAATACAACGAAAAATCACACGCTACTTCTTTGAAAAGCTGTCAACACCATGCACATGCAGCAAAGGCGAGATACTCCATTGAGAAACGAACCACAGAGGATGACGAGGGATTTTTATACAGAATTTCTTCGTAAATCGGGATATGTACGATAGGAGATGTATAAACGATGAGATTGCATCCTCGAATCGCATGGAACGTTGCAGTGATAAATATAAATCCCTGAGAGTCGAATTTTCCTTCCAAACCGAACAGTTTTTTACATAAAAGCACAGCTATAGAATTATTTAAATGAATAATTTTGTGCTGTGATTAACGACCATGAGATCGTTCTTTAATTCCACGCAATATATATAAGTTCTTATGTTGCAAAATAGATTTGCATTCAATCGATTTAAAATAGTTAAGATAAACGCATTTTATTTCGTTCAATTTAATTGTTAAGCCTTAACCGACAAATAAGGGATGTTAAGCATTTAGCTTCGATATGAAATTAATTAATGGGATGTTTGTATCCTGTTGTATCGTAAATTATTATTCAGATCGAAATTTAATTCAAAACCACGTTATAGTTTAAATTCACATAAACAGGGAGTGTTTTCACGGTCGTCGATTACCATATTTGTTGGGTATGAGCTTAAGTATCAATGAATTTAATTGTAGTATTCGAGCTAGCTATATCAGTGACATCCGAGACGTGACATACAGGTATCTAAATCAAGAATGTGAACGCAATCTTCTTTTACTAAAAACATAGTGATTATATGACGTATCGTACAATCAACAGATTCAGCAGTTTGATTGTTTGATAGGCTTCGGTGAGCCAATGAAAATGCTTGAAGAAGGGGAATGTGATGAGAACTTTTGTTAGTCTCATAGCTTTTATCGAAAACATTCTCTTTTTAAAAATGACTTGCGAATAACCACGTAACATCATTGATACGTGGGAATAGGGGCTTGAAAACAAGGTCTCCAATTATAAATCGTTCGTCGGCATTAATGCCGTTTTCCGATCCGACGTATCGGCTTATCATCACTACCAGCTGCATCGTTTGCAAGGGTATCTAGTTTTTGTGACGTGACACCGATGTGAATTCGTATTCTTGATGCGATTACACATGTGTCAACCACGGTCGAGTTACCAGTATTTTATGATGATATATTTTGTCGAAAGTCATTCCAAACCCAAGAACTTCATAGTTTTCAATTCGAAAAAACATTTAATAAATCCTCTTAACTTATGTGTTTTTTAATATGAAAACAGGAAAACAGCTACACTTCTTACACCCATGTCGCGAAAAACCATGCAGATTTGATTCTAGTTTCGCGAGTGCTAAAGGAAGTTCGCTGACTCGTGGATGTCGTACAATAAAAAAAACACATATTTATATTTTTGCGCAACCAATTTTACGATCGACCTGTTTTTTGACCCTCTATTCCTCGTTTTATATCTCCGATTAAGCTGAAATTAAATATACGGACTCGATATTTCGCAATTTGTGCGAGTAAAACAAGGATAAAAAATACTAAATTACTGTTGAAGCGAAAGTAAAGCGGAAAGTTCAACTGGCAAGAACACCAGAGTCCGGTCTTCTTTTCCGGTCCGATATTTTTCTACCGCAAGAATCTTCGCACCCCAGCTATTGCCCACCCTCCGGCCATGAACCCGATTGAAAAATGTTTTCCCATATATATATGTTTGTTTATATATGTATATACATATTGCATATACACAGATATATCGATTCGCGAGGGCAATACCGTATTTATCTTTTTACTCTGTGGAATATATAGGATTTGTAGCATCAGTCTGACGTAAAAGGGTAAGAATCGTGCCCACGATAAGACTTTCGAGAGAAAGAGTCTATCACTCTTCCCTCTCGTCCATTCCTGCAAACCTCCATCCCACCCCTTACCCTCATATAACGTAAAATCGAAGGAATAACATAGACGTCCCCCTTTTCTTCATCTCCTCCGTTCTTCATTTTCCTCTTCGATAATTCGAAAACTCCGATGTCTGACGATTCCAATCTTTGGAAACAACGGTGAAAAAATAAAATTAAATCTCGAAGACGTGACGCACATTGGAATTGTACCACTGCAGCGAGCCAGAAATATAAAATGAAATAGGAACAAAGAGCGCATGCAACGATGAAAAATACCACGAGTGCCTCGAGAACGTAGTGTTTAACACCTCTCGTGTGTATATGTGGCTTGATAGAGAATAGCAGGAATTTCCCTGCGTGTGTATCCGCAAGGAGAGGTCTCGAGAGCGATGGAGAGAAATCGAGAGAAATTTCTCTCAATTCCGGTTTCCCTCTCTCCCTCTCGCTCTCCCTTTCTCTGAGAAAACCGCATACGTAGAGAGCAAGAGATCCGAGTGTTAATACGTCAGACCGTATGGTACTGCGTAGTTCAAAGTTAAACTGGCGAGTCGCCAATGGGGTCACCAATGTCCAGCGTAGCCACCAAGAGAACGATAGACGACTGCCGGACGTATAGTGAACGAGTAATGAGTAACCGACTCCGCAAACTATGTGCTATGTGTCTCGAACTCCCCTCTGTTCCATCTGCTCTATCAGGAAATTATCACGAGCGTGATGAAGCCTTCGAAATGAGTAAATTTATGTTTCTCAACTGATCGAAATATCTTTACGACACTTACACGTTCGATATGCATTAACGCGCATTTCTAGTGCGAATAAAGAGTGGACTTTATTTTACGACGGTTTTCTGCAACGGCCGTTCGACGCATCGATTTTCTTCTTTCCCGACGAGAAAAAACATTATGGCAACCATTGCACAGTCCGAAGCAAAAAATAAAATAATTACCAAAAGCAATTCTCGATAGATAATCATGCACGATTGTCGCATAAAAAATCTTCATTCTTATTATACAAAATCTGTTATATAATATAAACATTATTTATCTCACAGGTATTATTAACAATCATGATTTATACTGAGATTATTTGCAATATTTCTAGTTTTTGTTTTATCTTTTGTATTTGCCATTTTTTTTAGTTTCCATCCCTATCAGCAGAGCACTTCGTTCATTTACTATTTTACAAGTGCGTTCCACATATTTGCTCAAAATTCTTTACAAGTCCGTTACACATATTTGCTCAAAATTCGTTCGCAACGTCCATCGAACTGTGTAATTTACGACCTTGGTATGGAACTCGGTGAATAATCGTCCGCGTCTATCAAGCTCGATTTTCCGACACCTACGTAAAGCCCAGCAGAAGGCACACGCGGGAAAGTCTACCGCGGTCGCGGGATAAACGAAGGAGCGATAAATGCTCAGATTCTTACTACTGCAACGTGGCACTGTCACACTGGCCACTTCTGCCGTTCCTACTTTTACAGAAAAGAGCTTCGGAGGATCTTGCCCATCATCTCCCAATCGCTGGTCGTTTTCCTGAGATCAAGTCGGGCTCTCTTGGTTCGCATAAAACACACATATATACTCTTGGGAAATCAACAGCGACCCAGGAGGTGAACGAAGGATCGGGACGAAACGCTATGGCGAACTATATGCCGCGAGAACCGAAAGTATCAGCGTCTCGTGGAGACTCGGGATAACCGCCGTATAGCCGAAATATCCATCGTAAATTCAACACTCTTTCATCCTGTGAGAAAAGGTTATAAAAACGAAATTTTTCCTGCCAACAGCGTTTGATAATTCAAACTTTTCACATTTTTGCTATTCTCACTTTGAACCTGCCAACAATACAGAGAGACACGCTGTGTCTCTCGAAACCAGCGAAACAAGAACTAGCTTCGTACAATATACTTGATATATTTTACGATCGTTAACACTGTGTCTTTAACGCGTTCTTTCATCGTTTGTGAATTACGTTTCCTCGCTCATGCTTCATTATACCTACTCTTCAAATTCATAGTTTTTATTCAACGAGATGAGATCCGAATTTGAACGAGTGCTCTCAAATTTTTGGACAAATTTCTCTACTCTGAAGTATTTTTGTACTAAATGTGCACTACTACAAGATTGTGTTGAAGAATAATGCAAAAATAAAGACAAACGACATCGCCAAAAACATGAAAAGCAATTCAGTAACTGGTTAATTAGGTCTTCCATCAGTTCGCCAAGTTTTCATCTCCTAGTTATATTACGTCGCGTCGAGTTGTAAAGTTAACATACAAAAGAAGAACAGCGATGAGAAAGAAAAAATGTTTGTCGCTAGTTATCTTGCCAGCAGCGCTACAACGCTCACCCTTTGTGACGTCGTCAAACCCAAGCTCATTTTAATCTTTTCCTGGCCCGGTTTCCGCCATATTTTCAACGCGATTTTTTCCAGTAAATTGTATTTTTTACATGCCTTTCCTTTACGAAACTACGAGTTTTTATGCCGTGCGTTATATTATAACCGTACATCATCGCAATATGCACGTGTACAGCTCTTCCTCCCTCTATTTCTTTCTCTCTCTCTCTCTCTCTCTCACCTTCTTTCCCTCTCACCGTCTGGTCTGCTTTTCAACGTACATGCAAGGAGATTCTTCACCAACCCGCAACACAGACCTTGGGCACCCCTTGGGCTTTTAACTACACGAATCCTTGAAACTGGCATGGACATTCTGGGTTCGCGTATGATCATATCTGCATTTAATTAAGATACCACATGCTGATAGAGCATAAACGCTGGTTATAATGCCATCCTCCATTATACTTCGACCCTGTCGGAGATCTGTATTCGCGTCCGTCCAACGACAATTCAATTATAACTAATGAAAGGGATGTACATAATGTTTGACGCGATGTACCATCACTCATTGATTCACGAACCTGTGATAACAATTACAAAATATTTTTAACTAAGATGACCCAGTTTTTATTTTTCCTAAATAGATCGAGAATCCAATTGATTCTGATTGATTTAATCTTTATTATTAATCATTATTAAATTATATCCGAAACAACGAGAAATTTAATAAACTAAAAGTATTTCAATAAAAATAAACATTGGGTAATATCGACGATGATAACATTTTTCCAATACGTTTGAATTGTATCTTTTGTAAAAAATTGTACATGAATTAAATTCATTTAAATTGATCCCTTCTCACAATCAGCCTGTCTAAAAAAATGAGTGACCCATTTTGCAATAAATTAAAAATAACCGGAAACACTCGACGATTTCATAAAACACCATTTTTATGCGTCTTCCTGTGTAACAATTAAAATCGTCAATCACCGGAGTGCTCGGAAAAGCGACCATGTTTTTCACCAAAGTCTCGGGGCAAAATGGATGAGCGTAAAAATAATAGCTTTCACATAGAGATAGACAACTACGATAGAAATTTCAATGGCTAAAATATGGCGTCGTAACAATGCCGGTTGCTTAAAAGCATTTCCGTTTTCGGTGGATGCACGCGCGCAAAAAAGTATATACATATATGTATATATATTTATATGCACGAGAGAGGATATGTGGATAGTGAGAATCTCGTAAACAGAACAAAATTAAAAGCGAGTTAACTACGGGACACTAGAACAATTATTCTTACGCTCTCGAAATCTCTTTTAGCCCCCTCCCCCTTGCCCCTTCCACCATCCCGCGTTGTCTCGCGAAGGTACTGGCGATTTCAAGGAGAGTGTTCGCTGGCTGCTGGGGTGACCACGAGGTTGGAATAATAATTGCGACCGTAAGCGTTTTAAGCTTTATCCACCCCATCCCGCATCAACCCCCTTCACCGCGCCTCACTACTGTTCCGCCACGGCAAATTTAACTGCGCAAAAGTCTGAAGCGAAGGGATACAGAGGCTAGATAAAGAGTACAGAGTACCGTGAGAGCGAGATAGTGGAATCGAGGAAAAGCACTCGTGCATGGTCGCGACTTATAGGCGACCACAGTCATTTCCGGTCTCATGGTAATGGAATCCTAATGCCACGTAGCGCTATATAACTGTACGAATTTGCGCGGTTTCGAGCAGTTTCACTTTACATCAGGACTCTGAAATATATTAGTTTCGACGTTGAACACGTAGCAAGGTCATGCTCTCAGCCCCCCTCCCCCTTGCTACCTCTCTTTCAGTACCTCCCTGTTTCGAAGATTTATCGCGTTATTAGTGCCGGCGACACGCGATGCTGGACTTTTTGTCGAAACGAAAATTCCATGCAATCTTGTCAAGTACTTTGTGCGCCGGAGGATTTACCGCGTGGCTCTCCCACATTTTCTTGCGACGAGTGTAAGATATTTTCTCGAGTAAACGGCGAAAACGTGTTACCACTCGGCCCTGCCTCTTACTCGCTCTCTCTCTCTCTCCCTCTCTCTCTCACTCTCTCTTACTCTCTCTCTCTCTCTCTCTCTCTCTCTCTCTCTCTCTCTCTTTACATATATAACTGAGTTGAAGCTGAGCTCTATCGCCACATGGCAGGCTCGAACCTCCCCATAGAGGGAGTTTGCTTCGCGCGACGTGGCCGTTACAGCGCCCCCCTTCGCGAGTAATGCATTATTCTACCTGTTGCCGTGAGTGCCTCCCGTACCAGTGGCGCAAGGTACGAGGTTAAAATCCGGCGGCGGATTGAAAAGGATTTCACACCCTTATACCACCCTTCCCGTATGGCTTCCTAACAGTCTCGAAATATATAGATACCCGATGTGAAAAGTCTCGCGAGGATCATCATCACTGCGTTTAGATCGACCTTTTCACTGTCTGATAATCTTCTTCTTTTATTTAAAACGTTGGCGTAAAAAATATTGCCGAATATTGTTTTCATGTCTACGAAT
Organism: Netelia inedita; assembly: GCA_964017225.1. Taxonomy (NCBI): domain Eukaryota; kingdom Metazoa; phylum Arthropoda; class Insecta; order Hymenoptera; family Ichneumonidae; genus Netelia; species Netelia inedita. Next base: position 28,505,513 of record OZ024922.1, on the reverse strand, counting down.
ACCTACGATAACAACATAAAAATTGCAGATTTATGTTGCTAAAAATACAATATAACTTCAAACAGATGTTCAAAAAATCTACATTTTTTTTAAATTGTTATTATCGATTATTTATTCTCCTGAAAATGCAACGATCTGAATTTATTGGTCTATTGAAGCTCTGCACATTCGTGCTATTTCCTTATTATTTTTGATCTTCGTGGTTCTTCTTCCTTGCTTCTGACATTGCTGTTCGAGCCAATTCTAGCATACCACATCTGACGAAGTTTCATATATACCGGTAATTCGAGGAGCTCACGTCGAAACGTATAGTATATATAGATCATGTCTGTTGCATGTACAATTCTCCATGGGGCCCTAACTTTTTCCCAGTACGTTTTAAATTCAAGCGTATTTTATATGCTCCGTTGCTTTTACCATAATTGGCTCGTACGCAGAGTTGGCGAGCTCACATCGATGGTACACTATACATGCTTTTTCCTCCAGCACTCTCCCTTGGAAACAATCGACGCACTGAACGGCTAAAGAATATGAAGCTCTGTGTGTTGTTCTGCATGCGAAAAAAATTACCAGATGTCTCTAACGGTCATATTTGCATACTTAACACGTCTGTTTAAAAAAACTGATATCACCATTCATCAGTTTTTTATGACGTTGTTAAATCTAAAATGAAAATGTCGCAATGCGTTCTTGCCTTTTCTGTTTCTTCCGACTTTAAAGTTTATTCAGTGTGCACAAAATATCAATCTTTTTATGTATCACATAATCAATATCGGTTTTTTACTTTCCTGTTCTCCCTTTTAGGGAGGAATTTAGGATGTTTAAAGAATGTTACTTACGAAGAACTTCGAAAACATGTTCAAAGTGTTGTAACCCCGTTTGACGGTATCAATTATCAAGAGATTTTCTATTTTCTTCTTTTGAATGGACGCGTTCGTTAGGGTAGTCGCTTCTGATCAGTTGACATTTGTATTTTTCGAAACGTATAATTATCCTAATTAGGCCGGGGGGCCTTGTAAAGTCCCCTGATGAGAGGTTACTAGTTTGAGGTCAAAATTATACCCTGTGGGTACTCCGTAATATGAATACCTTATGAGGATGACAGAACACCTCGTGATGACAGCTCTGGTCAATCGCTGTCATCATCGTTATGAGCTCGAATTGAAGAGCCGGTGTAATTTCTCAGTGATGGTCCAAATTAAAGGCGGGACAGAAACTTGGAGCGTCCAGGCCTCTCTAATAACCGATTATCAACCGGTAGTCCAGATAATAAATGATCTTGAGTCATTCTGAAAGGCGCTGCCACGTTTGATGCTAAAGTCGCTCCGAAATAAGATGTAAAAAAAAATATTGAAGGGGTTAGCATGTATCAAATTGTACCGTAAATTGTTAAAAGATCATTTACTGAAAAAAAACAAAGTTATTTTGAGTTTTTCAACTGTAGCTTGGTATATAATAATTTTAGAACAAGAGATTTCATGAGAAAGTCGTTCGCGTCTATATTCTATACAAAACGATAAGTACAATTATTTAAACTTTCATGTCTATATCACAGTCTGACTTTCTTAGTGTGGATAAACTCGAAATCTAAAAAGTCATTGTTGTAACCACCCTTAATCATACAAATATTTTGTTTCTCTTTTTCTCAAGTAATTAACAACGTTGTTTATAATAATTTTCGAATTAAAAATAAACCGGTTTTTGGAGAATTTAGTTGTGAACAACTTTGTCATAAGCTCTTTTACTCCAAAACTAATAATTACCGAGCTACAGCCGAAAAACTGAACAGATATAGTTTTTTTAGTAAATGATTTTTCGTTTTATCATTTTACACGCCCTCAATGTCGTTCCATATGTTATTCCAGAACGATTGCAGCATCAAATGTAAATACGCCTCGAAACATACAAGTCTGATGGTTTTTTCGGTTTATTATCTGCACTAGAGGCATTCGTTCTCTAAACTCGACTATGAAGAGAGGGAGAGAGAGAGAAAGAAAGAGCGCGAGAGAGAAAGAGAAGCCGCGTGCAATCCCTACGACGCCGACAGCGTTCGTTGATTACGAGGTAATTGCGAATGAATGGATTTCGCGGATAGGCCCGTGCGTTAGTTCCAATTTATCGAGAGAGACGGAGAGATCATAAAATCATAGCAACGGACTAGGGTGGGGGGGGGGGGGAGCTGAACAAAGCCCTCTCCTCGATACGTGAAATTATACAAGGGGGGAAGACTAATGGATCACCTCGTGCGTTATAATGACACTATTAATTACCTGAATAATCACGTTTGGTATTTAATTAATATTAGGCACACATCTAGATCTATATGTCTATCTCTATATCTACAGTACAACATTAATAAATAAAAAAAAAATATAATAATGTCACTGAACATATGAGTAGAAATAAAAAATATCTCCAGCAGATACATTGATACGATTTTAACTGAAATCCGTCTTAATCAAATTTGCCTCGTTATAATGCTCGATTTACCAGAATTGTATATACATATCAGAGATAACTCAGAGTTCCGGAAACTATACACCTCCTATGTGCCAATGAGAGAGGGAGAGAGAGAGAGAACTTGCGAATGTTGGTATTTAATCGCAGATCCTCATCGATCTCTGCTCGAGATTACTCTGCGCTCTGCTACCATTGATTAGCTAACGCTATTTCCGTTGAAATTGATTAGGAAATTATTGAATTTGTAATTTGGTTTAGCAAACATTTTTCCAATTGAACAATTTTCGTTATTGTTTAAAAAAAGATAATAAATTCAATACCATTCAGTCTGTAATTTGCAATGCGCAGCACGCTGCGTAACTCAATCCCCCAAGAGATATGGCGTAGCCTCGCCCACTAATCTAAGCACCCCCCTCGATACACCACATACACGAGCTATGACAATCGAATCGTGTTTGTACGTGACGACCATGAAGTGACGACGAAAGGACACGGACGCTAATCTCGTAAAGTTTAGTAGATACCTACATTCGGAGTTCACTGTCACTCGGCGCATGCAACCGTCTTCTTTTGGGATGTTACGAGAATCGTCAGTTCTCGTTTCTTCATAGTATCCATCGGATAGCATTATCGGAATTGTACCTGGGAGACCTACGTGTCGCAGTTGGAAAAACGATTGGAAGAGCAAGGGAGTCACGCAGTTCCGAGACAAAATGCATGACAAACGGGAAAAAACTCGCCCAGTAACCGGATTTACTCCGAGAAAATTGTCAAACTATGACAGTGTAAAAGAAAGAGAACATTCGGCGATAAAGCCGAAGAAATATAGTGACGACACGACAAACGCGCGTATCTACCGTGTCTCGTCACGTTTCAGTCGCGTTGTTCGCTGGAAAAATTTCTTTTTACAGCATCACGTAACTCTCCGGACGTTAACTTGAAAAACTCCGAAAAATAAAAATTTTCAACTTTTAGTGGATACGTCTCAGGTACCGTATTCCCCCTTTTACGTACGTGTATCATAACGTATGTCGACAAGCATCCGCTCGGGCACGTAACGCGTGAAGAACTTTTCATTGGAATCTATGTGTGTTTCTCGTTGCGCTTTCTTTGAGCTCCAGCCTTTCTTTCATCCCTTACAAACTCTTCTCTAAATATTTTCCTTCTTTTACTGTAAGTATAAGTAGTTTATACGACACGTTTTCATAATGGCGAACTTGCAACTTACCCGCAGTGTTGGCAGGATACATACGGAGATTGGACGGATTCTCAATGTGTCTCCTGGATTTGGTCTGTAAGATTGTGTTTGTTCTAAATTCTACTTAAATTCTCTATTCACGCGTATACTTATATCGCTTATGTTTGTTCGTAGATAAAACTTTAAAGTCCTCTATACGGAGAAAGCGCATTAGCGAGCTTTGGCGGTATGCATACAGCTCGAAAGAGAAATGATCACGTGAGATATAGATAGTCTGACCATCCTCTTCCATGGGCCATATTTGCGAGGGAAAACTTTTCGCATGGTTTATCGCGGGTAAACATCAATTTTACGCCGGGCGTTTGTATCGAACATATTGGAAACCTTCGTGAAACTTTCACAAGGGTCACCATATTGGTTCTCGATGAGAAGTTTAAGGGGTTGCATACATCTCGGACGAAAAATAATGTGGTGGATTTTACGAACTTTTATCTCAACTTTTGTTTATTGAAATATCATTGTATACATTTTGAACTATATAATTTTATCGATTAATTCGACGAACTTCAATCAAAAAGTTATAAAACTAAGCGCATGATTCAGTCATTTTTATTTCTATTTTCTGAATACACTTTTGAAATAATATAGTTCAAATTTTTATTCCACATTAATTTTAATATGTAATAATAATACTTTTGACTAATAGATATATGTGTATAGTTCGTTATTACTTAAACAATCGAATATAGTACCTGACATATAAAAATTTTCTGGTAAATTCAGAAAATATTCTTCTTTTTAAATATAGAACACATCAATATTTAAAGGGACATATTTATAATAGTAATTTATTGAAACGCCTTAGTGACAGTTAGAATATCAATAGGGGATACGTTCTCAAGCCAAAGAAGCGGTTAATTGATTAACGAACGAATCGGTGTTCTATTTTGCCACAGAAACCGCAGCAGTTTCATCAGTATCCCTCAGTAATCAACGCAAGCTTCGAAGCGAACCAATGCAGACTCACGCGTCGCACGGCGTTCACTCTCCCTCTCTATTTCTCTCTCTCTTTCTCTCTCTGGCCTCTCTTGGATACCCTATACGGTTTAGCATTTTGATTGACTTAATTATCAGTGCACGAACGGGTAGCCGACCGATTTTCACATGCGACTATCACGTCATCAGCTTTGTAAAACAATCGATATCTCGTCCACGATTGATCGACGCGAGAGATGCCCCACTCCCCCTCCGCCAACACGCGATGTTACTAACAATTGACCGAAACTTCAAATCGTATTACCGGACTGTGCCGAGAAGAGATCGAATTATTGACGACGTGAATCGAAGTGCGAATTAGTCCGGTCGAGGTAATTTCTTCAGTCTAGTTCGACAGAATACGCAATTTTGTAGAGAACCACTATACCGTAGTTGAAGTAATCAACAATTTGCATGCCGCGCTATCGGCAACTCGTAGATTGCATCGATATCGATCATTCCTTTGATTAAAAAAAGCCTCTCGATTCGAGGAACCTCACCGTAGTGAAACTTCAAATCGTTTCAAACATTTTTCTTTTATCCATTGTAAGCTTTTCTGAAGATTTTTCACTATAAAAGCTCAGCTCAAAATTATCCAGTTAAAAATGCATAAATTGCATGTGAGGCTCGAAATCTGTTTTATAACAATATATAGAACCCGTGCGATTAATCACGAATCCATTAGTCAAAGCCCTTTTTTTATTCACTATCATTACTTAGCCTTAATGGGGGAGGAGAGTGGAATAAAATTTAAATAAGGGAGAAATTAGCCGCGTTTGCAATGCGAGCCAGGGTCGGACACACCGGACATGTCGATTTATAGCCGTTGAGGGGGTGGAAAAAAACGTTTTAAGAATCGCCGAATTTATTATGCAGGCACGTTAAGGTCCCTACCCCGATCGAATCCCTGCATCGTTCGTATCTCGCCGTTGAGTTCCCGAATGAAATGCGAGGGTTAGTCCGCCTTCTATCAATTCCTCTCCCTTTACGCATTATTTATTTTTCTTCATTTTCCACGTATCTCGATATCACGTTTTTTTTCCTCAATTCTTCACTCGGGAGGGCGAAAGAAAAATTCACGAGGGCTATTATTATACTAAATGTACGACGGGCTGTTATCGTACCATCCATATACCAAACGAGACTCGCCCCAGATGTACAAACGAAATTGGCCTTATACATTTGCCAAATGTATCCTAAATCATGAGCGATATGAAAAATATATAAAACGTCGTATAAACGAATGAAAAACGGTTCCGGTTGTGTCGATGTTTCAAACCGATTAGACACGAGCAGTTTTATAGCTCTGATCGAGGCTAAAGCGTAAACGTCACATAAGCGAATGAAAAATGATCCTTTAGTGTCGATGTTCCCTAGGGATGCCCCGAGCCGTTTCGTCCGCCTGATGTACGAGGCGAAGGCCTAATCTCACGCGTGCCTCTGTCAGTCCCGATAATATCGAGTGACGAATGAATAGCAAAAGACAGGATAGAGTGAATTATTTGCCTCGATCGTTAATGTCACAATCTGTCGGCCGGGGCGTTCCGTCAAGCCCCGACAGCGAGTGACCGCAGAGAGATCGTCGCTCGGACAACAGATATGTACAACGTACCTACTCGTCCATGTTTGGAAGGTTCACTCTTGCCAAAATATATGTATGTATATGTTCAACCCTTACTCGTGTTCTATCAGTCTGTCATCTGGTGCGAAGCTTCGCAATCTGTATGCCTACACATGTCGCAGGGCTTTGTGCATTCTCAATTCTCGAGGTCTCTTGTTGGCACGGACATCCGGTGTGTCGGCCGTTTCGCTCTGTGGAAAAGCCATGGATATAGCTCATATTCTACCTAACCTATAAATATAATGCTATATTTATACATATATGTATATGTATCCGTGACATACATGTATTGGCTTTGTCGTCCGAGCTTTCTAGCAAAGAACAAGCGTAGAAGCAGTTGAGTAAATTTGTGAAAGACATGTAGTATGTAAACGAGTGAAACAGAGTATCAGAATTCCGCAGTACCGAGTCCATATCGGTTCGGTTGCTAGCGACTCAAACGCAAGGTTTACCAATGAGAGATACGGGGGCATAGGTTGGGGTCGATTGCATCGGGGGTCAACCGAATCGATTGCGTTCGTGATCACTGCCGCATCCTGAATCAATGCATACACGTTGAATCGCCACCGATATACTCGAAACATATTATATATCCACCCTATTCCGGTCATCCCTTCAATTTGTTTACGATATTTATCATTTCCAACCCTTTAAGTGATCTTCTTTCTAACGTGTGTAATCCCTGAATATAGATTAATATAGAAATAATTAGTATTCATATTAAAAAACCGACGAAAACATGATGCAATCATCCCTACCCACCCTTGCCTGTAAGAATAATTTTTTGTCTCGGTATTCAAGTCACACGATGTGTGATCATCATGGTCCTTTGTCGCTATTCCTCGGTTCGATAATCCTTTGGATAAATCCGTTCACGGACCTCATATACAAGAGCACGAAGCCTCGAGCAGTGAGTGAATCCTCTGACATCGGCATTAGTACCTACCCTAGGGGGAAGCTAGCTCACCGCGACACACGAGAAACGTCATGTCCTGGGAGAACGTCGTACACGAAAGGTGTTATATATCTCCCGATCCGGTTTAGGTCTCTTCGGTGACGTATAAAGTCGCGACACAGGAGACTCGCAGACATTGTGCACACTGTACATTATACTAGACCGAACGAACTCAGCTACACGTACGTATCTGTTTAATATCTATAGACATATCAAAGACGAGTTTTGGTAGGTAGCACGCGAAATGTCCCGAGATGCAGCACGTCTACGTTTTCCCTGTCTCGTTGCTTTGGCACTGCGCACCGTCGAGAAATTATAGCCAATGTCTTTTGCCACGATGGCATCGCACCCTCCAACTTCCATATGTACATTCCTCGAGTGTTAAGCACGGTTGAACAAAGAGGCTCTTCTCCAGTCCTGTACAAAGCAAGATTTGTGCCTGATCCTTTGCGTTCTGCTGGAATACGTGTGACCTCGTACGACCTGTTAACCTGCTAACACAACCTCTGACTCCCATCGCCCTTTCGCGACATTTATAGTTTTCGTTGAACACTGTATATAATCCTCTCCTACCTAAAATGCTATTTGGCATGTCCATGGGACACTTCTGAAATAATGTGTGGAATTTTAATTTTTGAACCTTGAACTAAATATGTATTTATATGTATAGGTATGCATGTGCGTGTGTGTGTGTGTGACTGTGTTCGTAAATAACTAAGATACGAGAATCGTATGATACTGAACGATCTAATACAATAATAAAATTAAAGTAAACGCCTACGTCGCAGTTAAAAGCTCCATTGGCCCATCGATCGAGTCTTCCGTCGATGGGTACACTCAGTCAACTGCCGAAGCTTGAGACTTCCGAGTATTGTACGTTTGAACGTTTTGAATTAAGAACTGATGAAAACAATATCCTTTGCTCATTCAAAAAGTTTCAATGTACCGAATGAAAAATAGAGCAGGATATGGGAAATTTTCGTGCTAGACCATCCACGAGGCAAAGAAATGAATCTTACCGTGGAGAACCAGTCTACCGAGAGTTATGATCGTCGAGCACTCCATAAAGTAGTCCGTCTTATCATTCGGGCGCATCCTTCTTATCTGTCTTCCACCTTGTATTCCCCCAACGAGTCTTTCCATCCCCGAAACGTATATACACAGCGGTATATATATATATATACCACCCTGTTTGATCGAGAAGTTAAAATAAAGGACCAAAATATCGTAACAATTAGATATTTGCACATTTTTCGTTATTTTATTAAAATCTTTTCTTGGTTCGTAATATTTTTTAATTTTTAATATCTTTTTTCAAGATAACGATCAATTTGAAATAATCGTATTGGGTAGGAAAACTTTGGGAAACGCTGTGTTTGTAGAAAGGTAAAACGAATGAAAAGGGCTGGGTATTTCACAAAGAAGTTAAAACGGTTGGGGTCTTTTACGTTTGTCGAAAACTCGCGGTCAATGATTTTTTCCCAGACGCCCCTGGGAAATTGCGTCGGTAAAACACAAGCTTAGAAACTTGTGGGTGAATCAGGAGACTAAGTAGAAAAACGAAAGTAACGAACTTTGCGGTGTGCTTGGAGCGAAAAGGTATAAAGAGGTGCGCCAAAGTGTATGTGGTTTGAGCACAAGGATTTCTTTATAAGAAAATAAAAAATAAATTTAAAAAATAAAAAATCTCGGTCCCGTTTTAACGATATAACTTCGGAGTCTGTCTTCCCCAACAGGAATCTTCAAAAATGTTTCGCCAAACCGTATATCCCAAAAGTCGTCGAAGTTTCTCGCGCACCCGTTTTCCCAGGCACTTTCCACTCTGACATTTCTTCGTCGTGCATCCACCGCAGTTATACTTGCCTTCTTTTGCATTATTTTCCGTATTCTTCCGTTCCGTCCCAGCACACAAAAATCTATTGAGGCATTTGAAGAAGATAACGAAAAGAAAAAAAAACCTCCCTCTTGACTGGAAGAGCCGGCCATGCAAAATATATATTTAACGAAGCGCGGTGCTCTTCGGGACTCGAGGTAATCAAGGAATAAAAGAAAAGGCTGCCGCTGCTGTCCGACGAGTTCATGCGAGACGACGCTGACTCTGCCTTCAATTTTCATTGCTGGGCATTCATTCCGGACCTTTATTTTTCCGTTCAAACATATATTGTATAGATATATACATATATATATGTAAGGACACTCCCATCTCCCAACCCTCTCTTGACTCCCGGATGCCACCAGACTTTCATTATCGTCGTTTTTCTTCTGGTCTCAGGCGATTCTCGTTCTCGATTCACCCGAAATACTTTTGCCATGCTGAATCTCTTTTCCCGACCACATATCGACACTATCGGCACACTCTTTTACTGTTTTTTTTTCTTTCCAGTTCGAGTAATTTGTTACCGGGTTCTGAGCAGCCACAGATGTACATCTGTGTCAGCCTTCGATGATCCATTATTGGCATCCGAGTCCGGAACAAAATTGCGATTTCTCGTGCAATACTTTAATATCAATATAGATATTCGTGCCAAAAAAATGCGATGGTAAAAGCTGAGAAATAGTGATTTATTGCAAGTAAAATTCGGACGAATTAAATGAGACAACATGAGATAAATTACTCTGGGTAATCCTGTAATAATATTATATGCGCGAATAAAGTTCTTCTCTTTACCAACGATACTGTTTATATATAGAATACATATATATCGATGCAAAAGCGAGATCAAATAAACGTGTGCTTATTTCAAATTATTTCCTTTGCATGCGAATTACACACGTATATGGACCAGTCGTGATGGAATCACGCCAGACGTTCGTACTCGACTGCAACTTCGTGCACCCGACACAACGGATGAGTTAATTGGGTAGACGGAGAATCCACTCCAGCTGGGAGGAATTCGTTATCCATTCCCCTCGCGACCAGTTATAGTTCAGAGTCGACGCTGAAAGCACGCGGTCGTTGATCGCCAAAGTCGTATAACCGAATTTCTCATCCCTGTATCCACTACTGACTAAAGCACATAGGGTTTTGTAGATATAACCAAATCGTGAATGTTCTATTTTGGACAGTGGGACAACCGCTACCTGAAATCCTGCTATCACAATAATGGAGCTCAATCATCGTCACCCCCAGATAAAAAAGTCAATGAACGACCTGGAGAAGAATGACCCGAGACATTTGGACATGTGTCTGGGCTATTTAAAAATTTGTGTATACTCGTACATTCATACGTAAAGGCGATGAATATCTCATGATTTATTGGAAAATAAATCATGAGATATGAATATAAGACTGAATATGAATGTAACAAGTAATTGCTCTCGTCTTTCGCATAATGTAATTTACTCTTCTGATACTTAAAGTCATGTTAAAATTCACAACCTTCTTTTTTTTAAAAAATCGGGTTATTAATTCATAATAAAGCGATGTAGAAAAAGGTGATTGAGGACAAAATATTATCTTAAGGTTTCCTAAATTTAGAAATATTTGTCAAAATAATTGCGTTCTCCAATTCGATGGAATGGGAATTTAGCTCATCAGCGAATGCTTCGATCGCCCACTTGTTTCTCCTCATCTTAACCAACAATCTCCTTTCTACTGTTTCAGATACTAACACAAAAAAACGAATGAAGAGAGCGTTTTCACATTACGACTAACAACGTGTGGATTGATCAAGTTTGAAATTGTGACAGCATTGCATTATGTCTCCGTCGCGGAAACCACCCCATCGGCTCAAATTGTAACCGAGCTTCGAGCGTGGTGGAGCGAGCTGCGAGGGAAACTTTCTGCCAATCCGAAATTCGCAGTGTGTGGGAGAGTGTTAGCAAAAGAGTTGGCGGAGAGAAATTCGGTTTGAAAAGGGAGAAAAGAAGTGTTGGGTCACGCGGGGTGTGGGATAAGGGGTGGAAGGCAACGGGGTTTTTACCCTCGTAGTGCTTTATCTTCGCGCCGGACGCTAAAAACGAGCGAATACGTCGTTGGTCCGCGTCATCGTGAGGAGGGCGGTGGAGGAGCTAGAGTGCCGGCCGCCGGCGAATTTGAATGTTTCAACCCTGAAGAATACATCCTCGGGATAACCGAGCTTCCGAAAAGGTGAGCCAATTTTTTCACCCCTAGTTTTCTCCAGCTGTCCAAAAAAGTATTAAAAAACGACACAGTTTCCAAACATAAAATATAGCACACCTCGATGTAGCCCTTCTGGCTTTAGAATGAAAAAAATGTATGAATTTCTTTTTTGTTTATTCAAGGACGCTCATTAGATTTTGCCTGGAGGGGCGAGGAAGAAAATAATAGCTACAGGTGGGGCAGGTAGTGCAGCCGCGAGCTGCTTTCTCTTGACTTGTCAGCAAAGTCTTATAAAAGTTTCAAACTATACTTTCCAATTACTTGGGCTAATGGTGGTCAGACATCTTTTATTTTTATTTTTTATTTTGTTTCGCTATTCTTGACGTATCTCGACGTTGATTATTATCAAGCCAGTGAAATGGTCTAACTTTTGTCACCGGGTATTCTTCAATTACACATTATTTATAATATGACGCTATAATTTTTAATATCTGAATTTTGATTCAATCACAAAGAAGAGTGAAGTTAGCAGTCCCATGATTAGAAACTTCGCTATACAGGCGTATTTGGAATATTGTTTATATATGAACAATCTTTGAAAACTTTTCAAAATCATTCCAATACATTTATGTGGGATTACGAAATATAAATTTTTTAACTTTCTGTACATTCTTTTATTTCCGATGAGCTTTCTCGAATAAATTTTCGTATTTAAATCAATCAAATTTGCTACGATTTTCATGAATTTTTATTTGCGTATAGAGCCAATTTCTCTCATTGAAAGTTTCTATTAAAACTGAATCGTTTTTCACGCAAATCGTGAATTTTACTTAATACGAATATAACTTTAAACGAGAATGGAACAAATTATATTCGAACTGAAAGGACTGTTCTCATTTGAAGATGATTTTTTGTATTCTAGTATGAGAGAAGGAGAAACTTGAATAATGAGAAATTGACTACTATACCCGCATGAAATTAAAAAAAGAACTTTGTAGGGCATTTCCTCCGCGTTTTACCTCCCTTCCTTCCGCGTATGATTTTAATCCATCTTATCGCCATATTTTTCTCCAACACTCGTGCTCACCGAGGAGTAGCGAACCGAGTCGCGCTTCCGTGTCGCCGTGAAACTTTGAAATATTCGATATTCGTGGAAGATAAAGGGTGCGCGTTACGCGAGAAAGCCGTCTCTCTCGAGCTCGACGTGGCAAAAATCGCTGACTGGTCGAAAGTATATATCGACATTCGTGCTTGCACGAGTACCTTGCTGTATTATTTCATCTGACGAGAGTGAGAAATTCGCCATGTGCCTACACCGTCAGACGAAAAACGAGGGTACGCAAAAAATTAATCGAAAAGTAAAGTCGCGTATTCTCACGATGTCTCGTATACATTTTATATACGATCCTATGACGTTGGACTCCGGTTGTTATATTTTACGCTCTATTCTCTATTTCTCATCCATCTGGAGTTCGCGTTTGGTCGGTCGCTCGCAAAACTCTCCCTCCCGGAAAAGTCTATGGTTATTATTCTTTCGACTACGGCAGCGGTCGATTTTCGCGGTAACGAATCCTCGTACAACACGACATTTACACAAGCTAGAAAAGCCGAAATAACATTTTACGTATTTTCCTCGTATACTCGATCATTCCTCCCAGAAATGTCAAACCTCCTTACGGTTAATTTGACATGACGAACGATTAATCATTTTTGCTCTATTTTCTTTTTCTCGCAAATAATCGGGTAATCGCATTTTTTTTATTTCTCATAGACTCGAACACATATCGAGAGGAAAACGGCGATTGTTAATAAGTGTTTGGTCAACGGGAAGGTATCGTAAAAGAGCCGTAAGTCGAGAAGCCCGTGACTGTCCACGTGGGCCCGTCGTGGTGTTGTCCGCCGGGGGCGGTGGCGGAGGAGGAGGCGGCGGAGGCGACGGTTGCAACCGTCGGCGTGAGATCGAAAGACGCGGTGGTGGCGGTCGTGGGACCCCTTGTCTTGCCACCATCAGCTCCTCGGTCGCGGGGAGCGCGGGGGGATGTGGCCCCGTGGTGGGGCTCGCCTCCTACAAAAAACGTCAAGGTACGACAGGAAAAAATAATTGATCGAAGTTACGTCAGACTGAGGAAACTTTCTTTTTCGTCATACGTGGAGCACCCCTGGCGACATACGTGCAACTATTTATATATATTTCTTTTCCTTATTTGCCTCACAATCACGGGTTATTTTCATTTGCACTCACTGTCGTCGCGTAAACTGACAAAACATATATATTTATTATGAATGAAATTCATACATATTGTGGCAATAAGCCTGCACAATTTATTCAAAAGACGAGCCCTTCCCGAGAAATTTCATACGCAATCAAAAAAGTGTGTTTCGTTTCATGTCCAACCTGGCGATAGTCGTAGACAATACGAATGTCGCGGATTTATCAGAAAAACTTGTGTATACACAGTTGAACGAATTGGTATTTGCGAAATCGCTAAAAAATTCCATGCATCTGTGAGTGAAACGCAGGATGTAAAAAAATAGTCCGATATTTCTTGCCTATTTGTGCGCGGAAATGTAACTTACGGGTGTCAACTATTCGAGATTGCTGGTGTAGGTATATGCGGTGAATTCCCGCTGATGTTTTTTTTTTCATTTTTATGGCTTCGACCATTTTTCATAGCACCGATACTTTACTAATCTTATTTTTTCCTTTGAACGTATAAATTAATAAAATTGTCGAATTTCTTTAATAAAAATAGAGAAGGATCGGTAGAAGGTTTGAAATGTTATTCCTGATGAAGGTGGGGGAGGTTCGTGGGGCCGCGGTGGACGCGGACGAGGCAGAGGCCGCGGGGGCGGCGCTACGACCTTACACGGTCCCGGTGTCGCCCCCGCGAACTATCCACCAGGACTTCAGGGAGTCGGTCCCGGTTTTCGCGAGGTCGTGAACATCCTCGGTGAGAGAAATCAGGCTGGCACGCTCAGCGGTGTCGGTCCACCGCCTGGAACGTCGGATAACGAGGAAGTTGAGGACGAGGAGGAGGGAAATGCGCCTAAGAGGCCGCCGAGACCGCTGTACAGGCGCTTCATTAACTACGTACGTCAAGCTTGGACCGGCGTCAAGTTTGCTCTAGGTACACTAATCAATAAGCCTAATTATTATTCATAATAATAATAATAATAATAATAATAATAATAATAATAATAAGAGTAATAATAATGCATGAATTACGTTTAACGAATTATATTAGAAATTGAAGGATGACAGTTAAAAAAACGACAAAATCCTTCATATATTTTCTGATATTCAAAATGCCTTTAAAAAATAAATAAATTATATAATTTTTTTCACATATTAATGAAGGGTTGCGCTAAATCAAACACCTTACCTAAAATGACCTTACCTAGATGGGAAAAATTTGCACCGTACCGATATAATCGACAGCCTGTACCAGAGGACAGAAACAATACATGTATGACGACATTGAATATATGCCGTAGTAATACGCGTTCGCCAAAACTGTCCACTCGTGTCGCGCAGCTTTAACCGAGTCAGCTTAATGAATCCCCGATCATCGCCTATATCGCGCCCCAGTGAACATTGCACCACTCACGCGGGCGTACCTCGTATAAATCCATCAGGTTAAATATATGGGGCATTTCGCACTTTATCGACGCGGCTGTAACGCATCACCACGATATTTATTATCATTACTATATAAAATATCGAGAAAAAAGATCTATAAATGTAGGGACCGAGCTTTAAAAAATTGAGCATTTATTAACTAAAATATTGAACTATTGAAATATTAAAATACTTCTGTTTCCCATTTTATTTTATTTTATTTCCTTGTTATTTTTTTATTAACTCAACCAAGTAGCACTAGATACTATACGCGATGCAAAAATCGACGTATATTTTTATGTACGAGAGTCGAAGGGGATGGTTCAACGGTGTACGGAAAATTTGTGAATGCAAAATCGGTAGTGGTCAATCAACCCCTAAAATCTATTTCGTTTGAAACCTCTTTTCATGAAATTCGTGTAGCTCGAAATATTCGCCAAAATTATTTAAAACTGAATAATTTGTTACATAAGATAGTCGTAAATGTTTGATGTGTGTTGTTGGTAAATATTTTGTTTTCCATTCATGTTTTGGTGTACTTACAGTTATATACTGAGTTTCATCGAATATGCGATCTATCTGCGTCTGCCGATTGTGCAGAAGTTTGAAATATGTACCGAAAGTTTAAGGTACAACAGCTCATAAACGCAGTGGGCTACGCACTACAGCAACGTACAATGATCAATTAAGGCCCTGTTAACGTCAAAGTTACATTGTGGGAAACGTAACAAAATTAATACAATACCCTCTCTCTCTTCCTCTGAGAATTTTTGACAGTACGCACAAACCTCCATAGCATGAACGTACACTGTACAGATATATACTTTAACTACGCACTATATATAGTATAATCTCATCACTTGTTTCGTAAATTGTCGGCAGACGGCAAAAAATAGAAGCAGCTTCCATATCGTTTTTACTCAAAAATAATAACTTCCTCATCCTCACAGATGATAAACTACTCAGTTAAATGTTCGAGATTCGCATTCATACTCTATTTTTTATTGCATCGTTGAATAGCAATAAGATTTTTTGGAATTTACCGCTCTTGTGATTTTGTTTACATCCTTCCAAAAGAAAAAAGTGTATGAGAGGAATACCCACAATATACACCCCATTTATATATATATATGTATATAGGTTCGTGGGAAAAACTGTATACCTATACATATACTCACTGCACTCTATATATTCATTTCGATAAAAACAAAGCGGGCTATTGATCCTGCATTCGTGCAATTCGCAGCTCAGCCCAATAGATGGGATTTAAATGAAACTAATTATATTTACTTCATTATATATACATATATTCTCACTCAATCCAGTATTTACTCTGCAAGAGATTTTATTATATCGTATAGTTCGATAATGCGAAATAACCCTCGGCCGAGCACGATTCACTAAACGATTCCTCAAAAATCACACGATGGTCCACTCTCATGCCAACCAGCCTACCCATGCAACCCTCTCGTATGTCCGCTTTTTTTTGTATTTCACAGACGAGGGGTATTATATATGCACGGTATGTACTCAAGGGAGGAGAAAGCAGTGGCGTTGTATGAATAGTAGATGGGTGGTACATACGTATAGGCTAGATCCGGATATAGGCTTCCAGCAACTGGAGAGCACGCTCTCCTCGATCACTCACAGGCAGTACAACTGGATCGAGAGAGCGATGCGTAAACACAGTGTGAGCGCGGCTTTGGCTTTACTTCCCCGCTGCCACGTTCTCACCCTCTCACTCTCTCACTCCCTCTCTTTCTCTCGCTAGCTCTCTCTTTCTCGCATACCCCGTGTGTTATACGCGCGAAAGCATTCATCCCTATTTCAAACGTCCAGCTCTCGTATTAGGCACTATTACGTCCGCCGATCGTTCAATGAAAGTTACACGTTCAATCGGCCGTAATGCAGAAACGCACGGATACGTAGATTTTCGGCTGAAAGCCCTCAACCTCGGCGTTTCAATAGCGTCATTGTCAAATCGGGAAGGACCATCGTGATTCGAGCCGGCGACGGCGACGATGACGTCGAGCACGCGTTGCCAACTCGTACTTGGAGAGTTGTACGTATTGTACCTATGTATATATGTGAGTATGCAACGAATACATGTATATATGTATAGGTGGATGAAGAGAGCCACTTCTCAGCTATTTGATACATGCACTTTGCGATGTACTCTGTGCAGAGCTTGCAATCATTTGCATCAATTTTGTTATTTCTTGTACATCAGTCGTGCAATTTTTGTTATTTCTATTTTTATTATCTGACGTCGAATATTTTCTCCTCTTTTTGGATTCCTTCAGCGTCGATATACCTTTCGAACATATTCATCCGTACCTTTGATCTTTGACGACAAGTTATTTGTGCAAAAATCAATTTCGGTCTAATTTTAATTCCATGAATATCGAAAATGTATCGCAAAATATTTATTTATACGTTTTTAATCATCGTCGAATTTTAATTAAATAAATTTGTTTACACTATTTGAAATTTTATTTTATTGTTTATTTCATCGTGATTACCCTCCCTACAGTATTTATTGTTGAGAAAGTTTTTTGTTCTTTCGAAATTAATAAAAATAAATCGAGGATAAGGGTGTTAAAGCGAGCGAAAGAAATTAGAAAACCAGCGAGGACCGTCACGTATTCATTCGTCCAGACGCGACAGGCGCCTGCGAGTTCTCACGTCTCTCCTCCTATCAACGACGAGGACAAGCACCATGCGGCGATTTTCCATTTCGCGTTAGGTATCTTCTGTGTCCCGACCCACGGGAGACGAGGGGAATTACGAAAAGCCGTCTGCAAAAGACCTTCGGGCCTCCCTCGATCGATAATAGGAATGCCGGGGTATCCACATGAACTACATACATATATATCTGATCCCTTCTTGTATATATATACTTGGCAGTGAACGGAATCTTGGCCAAATCGGAATTCCTCGACGGAAGGGAGAGATAAAGAAAAGACAAGCGGTAGAAAGAGGCCCAAGTAGGTGTCCAAGATCGTCGTAACGTTGGATTCATTCACATTTTCGACGTGACCCACGACCTTTTATGATCGGAATACGATATATGTAGTTTAGTTTACGTTGAGTAACAGGTGGCTCCGTACTCGTGTAACTGCATTAAATATTCAGCGATTGTTCGACCGATAGTTTGCAGGTTATTATCCACCGCTTTTTATCCGACGTTTTCGATCTCTCGCACATAAAAAGGAAAGACCCTTTCGTAGATCGTAACACCGGGCCTTTTTTATTTACATAGCGAAGAACGAGATAATGTTGCATATGAGCGACGTTTCACTTTGCCTCGACGATGATAAGGAACGATCAACGAATTACGTTTGCACCATTTATTATATTTTATTTAAATAATTTGAGCAGCTCGTGGTATCATTTACGCATAGTATGAATCATTTATTACGGTTGGTGAGGTGAGTTTTTACAATATAATTGACATTTTTTAATACAAAATAATCTTTCGCCAAATTCGTTACTTTTTTCACGTAAATGACCAGATCTCTCTATACGTAAGCCTCCATGGCGAAAACGACTTTATCACACGTCAAATCCTCTCTAAGCTACGTAAGCACCCCCTTAGTACATTATCATTCACTTCGAAGCGCTTATCATCCTCATTTTTCTTGGGCTGTCGCGCGTCACTGTCGTGGGACACGAAAAATCGAGGATAAGAGTGATGAGAGAACTTGATGGAAAGTATTAAGAGTAAGGTAAGAATAGGGAGGCAATGAGGAAATTGCAGGGAGGGCATGAATGGGAACGGGTCATAAATGATAACGATAAAATCCCGACAGCCAATTTAGACATTTATGGTCTTATCACTGCTCCTTTTGATAACTTGTATCTTTAACCCCCTACCACGTTTCCGTATGCCTTATCTCCGTTGAATGCAACCTGGACCATTGTGTTCTCCTCATATATATACATATATATTTCTCTCAAATTAATGTGTTATCACGACGCCAATGCCAAGCTGAGGGTGTTATGAGAAAGATCACGTCAAAGACTATACTAAATGCCGATTACATAGAAGAATTGGTGGAAAACTATACAGTGCCTAATACAGTAACGTAGATTTTTTAATCTCAAAATGTTACCCAGCCAATTGCTGTCAATTTACCTGACTTTGAAAAATATTATTCTTACAAAAGAATGCACGTTTTTTGGTCGATTCATTTTATGTCTGCAAGTATCTCAGGTTCAACGCACGATACACCAACTTCATTATTCCGCATAGGATATGAAACTCCATATTTAATCGTACGATCTAATCTACGGACCACTCTAATGTAACCCTCAAGTTCAATCTAACTTTAACTATCCCGACGGAGATGTGCGGTAACGACAGACGTCCGGGCCGCATACCGGCTGCGTCAGTCGGTATAGGTGCACGATTTATTATGCGGAGACTATCGGCGAACCTCCCGGTGAGGAGGATCCATGTACTCGGTCAATCAGTTTAACCACGAGGACCGTAAAGGCGACGCGGCTATTGCCGGCTTGCCCCGAAGGGGCCTGAGTCCAAAATCGGCCTGACCGTCGTGGATCCTCGGTATAACGTACGTGGAAAATCGTATTAACAGTACAGACGATATCACGGGGAGGTTCCGTCGGGTGAGAGGTGAGCCTTTTGCGTCGGTAAAGCCGGCGCGAGCTTCGTGGCTGGCTGACAGTGATGGTGGCTGCTCGGCTCGTTACCCATTCGAAGCCACTTTGACTCCGTTCGGAGGCTCCTGCGGTCGGTCGATCCTATATGCCTTCGTCCCTACCACTGATACGGTATACTCATATACACATGGGGTGGTGAACCCGCTTTGACCCAGCTGCGACCATCGCCATTTCCATTTTTTCTTCAGGAGGTAATTTGCACTACCTTACAAAACGCGGTGAGCCTAAATCTGTACACTTTTTATTCAGAATCGCTTCCAGAGTTTCGAACAAGTGTCCAATTAAAAGTCGAATGAATGTTCTAAAATGTGTATAATCATCATTATCAGAAACAAATATCGTGAAATTTTGGGAACAACGGGGAGGCCTCTAATCTAATTGACTCTGATCTATAATGATTTTTCAATTTCAGATGAAATAAAGATAACACCGATGGAAAAAACATAATGATAGAAATAACGATGAATCGTACAGCAAAATCCTTCCATGATGGAATTTGTATATAACGTTATCCGTCGTATGATCCTGACAATAAAGAGAATATTTGGCTGAATGACAACACGTTTCGATTTGACGTTATCACCTAAAGTTTTTTTTAAATATAGGTATAAGGTAGACGTATACGCAAGGGATTCCTATCGAAAAATCACTGGGACACATGGTTGATCAACCGAGGGAAAAGAAAGAGAGAAAGCTTTCAAATAAGGTTCCATATTCACTGGAGAGTCAGACTCAAATCTTCCCGTCTAGACGGCAATTTCCCTTTTTCTCCGTCTGTCCGGGTGGCCGTCTTTGTCTATCGCTCTTACCGTCATACTGTATCTCTCGGTGATATCTCTTTAAATTCTGTCCGTTGAATAAACGATCGAAATCATCTGCATTTTCAAGAATTTCTTGCTTTTAGAAATTCATGAAGACTTTTCGCGTTCGATGCTGATCGACCGGTGTGCGAAAGAAGCACATACGTTGGTTTTGCAAATTCAGGAATGTTGATACACTGAATGCAAATTAGTCGTTCGAAGTGACTGAACCCATGAGTGAAAAGTGAAAACATCGAACGCGTTTCGCTCGGATCGTATACGAGAGATTCCGGTCTTGAGTCTGAACATCTTCTGCTTCTTCGTCGTTTTCTAAAAAGAACTTGCTCTCCAACTCCCTTCTTTTTTATTTTCCTGCACCTACCGCTCTACGACACTATATATACTTACGCTCAAGAAGCTCTTACGTACGCTTTCACGTTGAGCGAACAGACTCGCGTATCCTGAAAGTAATCCTTGCCGAGACTCCAAGGATGCTTCATCCGAGCCTGAGAGACTTCACGTTTCTGAAAGCCTTGAATTCTTCGTTTTATAAAAAATATATTTATAAACGATATGTACCGAGTGCTTGTCTTCGAAATATCCCATGGAAACTTATATACATGTTTTCAAGCGAATAAGCCAAAGCAATGATCGTCAAAATGAATTTAGCCCCGAGTCCGAGACGATAGAACGAGTAAGTTCTCGTTATGGATAAAAGAGTGCAGCTTTAACGATATTACAGATTCGGAGTACGAGGAGGAACTAACACCAAGATACAGGCCTGACTCGCTGGCGAGTCTGTGCAGGGCTACACGTTTCACCGAGGCCGAGCTGAAAAGAATATACCGAGGTTTCAAGGCGGAATGTCCCACGGGAGTCGTCAGAGAAGATACCTTCAAGTGCATCTATTCGCAATTCTTCCCTCAGGGAGGTGAGTTACATTCGTATTATTCGTTGGATCATGTTCGAATCTATTCCAGAATAGAAGAGAACCCTCAAAACCGTATTTTTGCGTAAAGTACAATTTTCACTACGGATTAAAAATGAGCTATCGATTCTTATGATTTTACCATTTTTTTTTTACCAAAAAGACTTTTAAGGGGGGTTGTGGCATCGAAAAATTCCCGCGCAACGTCACCATTGTAATTTCTATATCTTGCAATTTACGTGAATATTCAGGTTTTCGACATTTTCAACGCTGCGAACACATTTAAACCGTATTTTGGCGCTTTGTTAAAGTAGCCCAAATAATTGTCAAAGTTACCCGTAATGTCAATGTAATCCAGTTTTACCGTACATATTAAATGACTTAGTATTTATTGGACTGATCTAAAATGCTGTCGCTATCATAAGCCCAGGTCTGCGAGTTGCTAGCCCGAATGAAATACAGTCCAACGTAGCTAAGTAGTTAAATCTATGCATAGTCAGACACACCAGCGTGTCAGGGAAGGTCTTTGTACGGTATTTCTGGCACACGGTTGGCGGTGGTGTACGCCATATGCATTAAAACTAGTTCCGCAAAATTATTGTACGAGATTCGTTTCGAGCTTCCGGTCATACAGGTACGAATGTATATGCGTGTGGCGCAGGGTGCGTAATCAAGGGAACAATCAACCTCGTATATGCAAAAAGGAGGTGCGGGCTTTGCGGCGGCTCGTCGCGATGCCCCGCGATTATTAACGCTGATTACACGATTCTCTTACCTTCCACAACGTGATACATATATGAATGTGCAGTAGTGCCAAAGGGTGGTGGTGAAAATCGCGCGTTGAATAGTCTAGTGTGTAACGGTATGACGGGGATGATGTTCATGCATTTTCGCTCACGTGCTAATGAACAAGAATACACAGATCGAGAGTAGCCTACGCGTATGCATGCACGCGTTGATCCATTCAACGTCGAACTCCCATTGTGTCCGGCTTAATATATTTTTCATTAAATCCTCCAATTACATATCCACTCGTTTCGAGCATTCATTCATCAATTTTCATTATACACGGTACGAAAATAAATCGCCTATATTTAATGTTACATTATTCCATTCTATTCGTTACGTATGGCGATGTATTGATTCTTTTTTTTCATTTATAGGATAATGAAATAGTCTTTTGACACGTGGAGAGAATTTTACTGTGAACGAATCAAACTTTGGTTGGATAAATTCGCATCTTTGTTCGAATCGACGTTTTATAAATTATGGAAGTCGGAAAATATGACCTAATTATTTTCTCGATTCTTTCATAGAAAATAAATACGTTAGAAGATCTGAAAGTTCATCAGGAATCTAAAAAAAACAAATATAATTGGCGTGCAATTATGAGCGTGCTTTGAAAATTAATTGGATGAAGAGGTACGTAAATTGTGACCCGAATTACTATAATGGTGAAAACAACGACCATTCGACATGAAAGTTTCCGGTATAGCCTTCTTCAACGAACGAATGGACGGAAGAATCCCGGCAGGAATGTCCTCGAGCCATCTCGACGATGACTCGAATGTCTGCCAATTAATTAAAGGAAGCAAGGAAGTTTACTACTCTGGAAGTCGTGCGGGAGAATAAGTTATGCCAGTCGTCCCATCCTTCATGACAACGTGGTTCAAGATCGTGGCGCACATCCGCTCAAATACAAAAGTAGAATAACCGAGCGGATTGATAACGGAAGAATTGAAAAAAGTAAACTTTTTAGATACTGATTGCGACGAACTACTTTAAAATACGTCGTATATATGTATAAAGCGGATCGACCCAGGCGACCTCCTGTGAATCTCGAATCCTTCGACCCATTTGCCGGTTCTTCTTCCTTCTCATCCGGCTTAACTTGCACGTGGAAGCAAATCCCTCTGTCGCATATTCAATCCGTAGCGCTCCTGACGTTCATTCCCAGCGCAAGCAGATCCAAAGCATTGAAACATTGTTTGACTAACGGCACCACTCATCCCTCTTCAATTTACGTACAATCCTTAAACAACAAAAAATTAAAAGATAATATAGAGGGCTGCTAAAAAAACATTCACGAATATCAAACAGAAATATACTAAGAGGAAATTCAAGGAAATGACGAGCTCAAGTTAAACAGGGATAGGAATAGCATACTTTTTTAAAGTGCGATTTTGTTTATTTTCAATCAGTTGAACAAATCATTTTCTATATATATGTGAAAGCTCGCAGGCACATTTTTATCCCCAAACTCAGTCTATCTAATCCCCCCCAAAGCACTCATTTCTTTTCCACATTACGATTTGAGTTCCATTAAACACAGACCTAAGGGAAATCGTCAAACGAGATAACGGAACAAAATACAGGAATCTCGCGAATATAAGAGACGAGATCGGGTGGCTAAGGGACATGGAGGAGTAGGGAAAAGCTCCATAAAACCTTCGTCGTACGAGACAGATCGTACGCACATTACTCTCAGTTTCCCTCCCTTTCAACCCCCGGCTACTCTTTGGACTCAACGACGCGAGAGCCATCACCTTCGTCGTTATCAATAATAACCAGATTGTGTCACGCGTTCAAACGAACACGAGCCGAGAATTTTCTTTCCGTTTCATATTTTTATCTGTGATACGCTGTCGCAACCCTCTTCGCTGTCCTTTTCCGTTGCCAGTATTCGCGAACTCGATTTTCGAACCTTCGCCATGGCCAGAAAAAAATAAGATATTTACAAATGAACCATAAATTACTTTTTGGATATTAGCATGAGCTTCAAAGATTTTGTTGGCTAGTCTGCCTCACGTAAGACGAATGAAAACGGAGATATAACTGTTTAAATTGTTGTATTTTCTCTCTATCTCTTTAAATACGTTCTCGACTTCTTACGATTCTCCCCGATTTTGCGTGCACTAAATTTCGGTCGTTACTAATTCCAAAATAATTGGCTTTTTTGAATAACTTATTTCCAATATACAGTAAAAAGTAAGCCATCGCGGAAATAATGTGAACGAAAAACAGCACCTCGGAAATTGGAAAGGCACTCGGGAATTTGAATATCAACGAAATTGGTTGCTCCTATCAAGATGGGTACGATAAAGCTATTCGCGTAAACTCGATCTTTTATTTTTTGTTCTCTCCTTTTTCCCCTCAGTTCTTCCTGTTAGACAATGTAGCCGCCAATCCAGTTGCCTGTAACGACCTGACCTTGGCATTGAAAATCGAATTGGTCGATTCCCGCCTTTTCGAGACCAAATTTGCGACTTTAATTCCACGGTAGAGGGAGAAAGTTCTACTATAGGGTGCTCGAGTGCTCAGCAACTCGATAAAATCGACGATAAAAAATCAGCCCTCGACATTTTCCCTGCTACTTCAGTGTCTTTGGGTCCATAAATTGTCTCCATCGTCCCACGTCTCATGGTGGATACACGAACGCGACGTTCTTTCGTAGCAGCGAATGAAATTCTACCATGCGATCACTATATAAGAAAATAAACCGAGGGAAGCGTCGCGAATATCAGGAGTCGGATACATCGACGAGCTCCAGTGTTTTCCTGAATTCATGAGCTTATTATTATTATCCTCTACGAAGGAATATCTTACCACGAACCATAGACCAACCAAAGCCCGGAGAGTGAATTTCAATGGCCTGATTGTATATACCGCGCCATACCGTGAAGCTGGGATTCGATAAACATGGACCTACAAATTGGAGTGCTTATTAGTGTTGGGAGGCGCTACGTTCTTCTTCTTCTTTTTATTTCATTCCTTTTTTACCATTTTCGTAACTGGAGAACGGGACGAGAAAAGCGCGAGAAAAGTTCGAGAACGTCCGGAGTCATTATCGACAAGTGTTTTCTTCTCGGTGAGTCACTTGTATAGTGGCACTTCTGAACGTCGAATTGCGATCGTTCGTCGATATTGTTCGAAGACGCAATTTCCACACCGAAAATTGCAGCACTCACCGGCCCAATAACAATTCCACATCTCACTGGATTCTCCGTAAAACTTGAATTACCTGCCCCTTGCTTATACGTATAGCGATTTTCCTTATCGCGTGCGCGAAACCATGATAATAAAGTTTTATTATATTTGCTTTCCTTTTTTTTCAGCGAACACGAGCCAATACGCCCACTATGTTTTCAACACCCTCGACCAGGATCACAGCGGACTTCTCAGTTTCGAGGTGAGTTTTTCGTCGTCTTTTCTTTTTTAATACGTATAGCACGAGCATACTTAAAAATATTTTTTAAAACACCATTATATCCTCCGACTTTCTTCTCGATTCGAAAATTTATTCCACACCCCTGCCGCAGCGAGTCCAAAAGCCATGTTCGAATTACAAACTCTCTTATCTCAACGTCAAGTTTCGTACTCGAGAGACAGTTGCATAACTTACAAAGCCCCGGTGCGGGTAACTTTTTTGTCGACCCAAGTATGGCGATATGATGAAAGGAAAAAGTGGAAAATATCATATTGCGCGAGACTCGGGGAAGTGGGTCGTTTTCTCGCGAAGCTACCCCCAACCCTTGTCTCTCTCAACATTTTGATCGCTCCCTTTCCTTTCTCTCTTACGAGCCAAACTTCGACAAACTTTCGGCCAATACACAAAGGTCCTTTATAATGCGCCTTTCTTACGGCACCAATTTTTTTTCTTATTTGAAATTAAATAATTGATGATCGTTGGTACTTTCTCGCATACAGATGAAGCATGGAGCCCGTGGCAAGATTGCTTATGCGCAATCAGGCTTCGATTCGCTCAGTAGCAATTAGCGTTGTAACGGCTGCTATAGCAAATTGACGTCCCTACCTGCCTAATCTCGACATGGCCGTGGTTTACTCAACGGTGCGATCGGCAATCGTGGGAAACCATTTCGCGTTGCCTGTACATAACGACCGGTGTTTCGCCACAAGCCCGAACGATCCTGTGTTGTACACTTCCGATCCACGATTGCGAGTTCGCATACATAGATTAATAATACGTATATCGAAAATGCACGATGGTCCTATATATGTTAAGAGTCTGACGTATAATTTAGGCGTTCGAACACGAGTCTGTGAAAACGGATAATCGAATGCGTGGATGCCTGTTCGAGTTGTGCGTAAATTACACATGTGAGTAATACCCCCGGTATTTAATGAGGTCTAAATCAATAAACGCCTACGTACAAACGTGAACACAAAATTCCATAATGCCGCCGAGGTATCTATGAAAAGCGCGTAATTAACGAGGTGCGCGGAACGAGACGCGAAATTTTTGGTAAAGCCGACACGGGGTGCTTGGAATATCGTGGACTCAAGGGGTGAAACAGTGGCAAGCCTCAACGCGAAAGAGGCACACGAAAAAAGGGAGAGATATAAAACAAAGATGAAAAGGTGGCGCTATGAGGTTACGTTGCGATAAAAGTCGTCCGGATAATTACGGACAAACGTAATTATGTTTCGTGGCGCCGAGGTGAATTCGTACTTCGTATAATTGGCTACGTGGGTATCCGCCGTTACGTTGAACACTCGAAAAAATGTCTGGTTATCATCTTTTGAACGAACATTCGCACTCATCTTGTTTACTCTTTCAATGAAGAAATAAATTTATTTGATCGATCGATTTCATTTTTAGTTGTTGCCGATGAAAGTTAAAGACGCGTTTTATATATGTGCATTAGCACATGTGTACGAGTGGCTTTGCGAAAAGAGTCCTGACGAAAACTCGTCTTTCAGTATTATAGCAGTAAGCGTTGACACTCGGCATTGCCCCAAATTTGAACCAATCGTTAAACCCTCTACCCGGGGTTCGTTACGTAGTGACAGAGTCCCGGTGGGTTTTAAGTAAACGTTATAATGTTGCGAAACCCTCAATTCCCTCTCTCACACCACCGTTCAGTAAGCTCGGTAAATACTCAACGATGGGTTTACACATGATGGCTCTGAAAGGTCTAACGCCAAATATCGCGGTTCGCCCACACGAATCCACGAATAATGAGTATTTATTCGGGTCCTGCTGATTACGGTCTAATGTAACGACGATGGTAGTTACTGGGAGATTCGCCAACAGTTGCCTAGCACCTTGAAAACGAACTACCAAATCAATAATCCTTTTAACAATTTCCAAATGTTACTGGTCGAGTTGTTATCTCACGATTCTCGCCATTATTTTTGTGAATTTGGAAATATTTCTTCACTATCCATCTATTCATAAAACATTAACGTAAATACCATATATAACTTTTAATAACTTTTTCATAAAACTTTAACGTAAATAACATAAAACAAGAATAATCGTCGGAATAAAAAGTAACAAAAGGTATTTTACCTTCGTCCGCTGCGCATCTACTAAAACCCCAATGATAAAATTTCGATTTAGCAGTCTACCACTTTAATGGGAAATATTGTAATTAGGAATGATAGTTTCCCGTACCCATCGTGCTAAATTGGCAAAGTTTGCAATGATATATATATCGGAACCTTGTACGCCAAAAACTCTTTGAAACTTTGCACACTCGAACAATATTTGTCTTGAACTTCACCCCAAATTTAACGGCTAAATTTCGTTTCGATTTCGCACGAGAACTATCTCAATCGTATCATGTTCATCGCATCGCGAGCACCTCGCGATAAAATCCATTCGAAATAATGCTCAGGTAGGCCACATCTCATCGTGGAATTCCCACGACGATGAGCGATTCGTATCAAATTTCTCGTACAAATCGAATTATCTCACGCAAACTTCGAGTGGGAAAGCACACGTGAGCGACCGACACAGTATCACACCCTCTTGAATGTGCACGAAAATCTCCACTTCGGCAGAGGGGCATCCCTTAACTGGAATCTCGTGTAAACTTGGGCGAAAACGGTTTGTGGTGGCGAACGGTGAATACTTCTGGTACGATTTACAACTCGAGTGCCTGTAGAGAGTCTGCAGATTCTCCCCGTATTTTCGAGAAGACGGCTGCATTAGGGAAAATTAACGAAGAACCTTCGTTCCATTCTCTTACACATTTTAGCACTGTCGTTACACAGTTGTGTGAAAGATGTGTGTATTATACGCATACGTATGTATTTTTTTAACCCTTTAGGTCGTACTGCATTCGACATCATTTATTTCAGAGGACACATAGGGATTGTATATATAACACTGTGAGGGACCTTTTAGTAAATCTACTCGCCCTCGAGAAATGAGAGAAGAGTATATTCGTGACTCGACTCCTACTTTATGAATAATCGAGGTACGTGTACCAGTCGCGTGAAAACTCCCATATTACGAATAACATCAAAATAATATTTCGCCAAATTTGCATTCGTTCATAATTCAACACCGCGTCTAACATTTGTTTCATCTTCTTCACGGGCTTACTATAATAATAAGGCAGAAAACAAGAACGAGATATAAAAAGCTAAAGAACAAATTATACTTGCACATGCGTAAATTTCATTTTTGCTTCAAGGTTTTCGTTTTCGTCTTTCGCCAAATAAATGAATGGTGATAATATTCAATGTTTTTAAATGTGCGGGCGATACAAGGTTAACTTATACAATGTGAAGGGTAGAGAAGTCTGCGTTGTATGGAAATTTTCAATTACTTAGCGCCTAAATGCTGCAGCGTCCCTCAATATTTATCGGAGAAGCACAAACGTCTATGATTAATGTGCCTGACGAGTTTTAATAATTAAACCACGGGTAACGGAGAGCCTCTTACTCACTGAAAGCGTGTGACTGAACGATACACTGTCGTTGTTCCGGAAAGATGAAGCGTTATATCCTCGTGTCGCTTCGCGCACTTAAATAATGCGAAAGAGGGTGAGAGTAGTTTTACAGCGATGAGTTTCGAGTGAGTCATCGCTGGAAAGGGAACGAGAGTCCAAATGTATATACACAGTGTAGAGTCGTCTCGGTTGAGACGGAAGAAAGTTTGCTCTTCCTCGCAGGACAACGACGTTGAAAGGCAAGTTGTAACTCAATTTGCTATAATTCAAGAATGTACCTCGGCGCAATTTGTTAGCGGGACAGCATGCAAGGAGACACGATGTTGCTAGAGTATCTCTGGGGACATGATCCAAACTCAAGACTAACCCCAATCGTACGTAACGCTCCAACGTTAGGC
Source organism: Netelia inedita (assembly GCA_964017225.1). Lineage (NCBI taxonomy): Eukaryota > Metazoa > Arthropoda > Insecta > Hymenoptera > Ichneumonidae > Netelia > Netelia inedita. The sequence goes on along the minus strand of OZ024922.1, from coordinate 28,476,047 downwards.
ATGAGCGGAAACAAACTCAAAGTGCTATAATTCGTCGACCTGGAATCCCGCGCAATCGTTTACATCAGACTGCTCCCTTCGTAAATTCTAGATTGATTTTTGCACAGCACACGAATTCGACTGTAAGATCGCTAAAATTTGTGATGTTACCGTATCAAATTTATGGTATCCTTGCGTTACAATCTCCTGGATTCGTCGGAGTGCATGGATGCGTAAACACGTTCAACTTCTCTTTTCGAGTAAGGGCAATTAAGTCTTTTACCCAAGTACGAAGGTCTCGCCTCATTGTTACTACAAGATTAGTGTGAAAACGTTTTCGACTAGAACGACACCATCGTTTATAGAGGTCCTGGAAGAGTCGGTAAAGCGTGAAGGGAGTATGCTTGATACACGAGTTTGGTCATCAGAGTTTTTATCTTGCACAACGCAATTTAAACTGGCTTTAAATAAACTTTTATAATGTACGAGTTTCTTCTTGGTGAGATTATAGTTTGTTAATTGAATGAATAGGAAACACTTAAATGGCGAGGATACTTCGCGGATTCTTGTTGCGATACAGTTGTAGCATTCACCTCCAGTTGAAATTGTACTTAGCTCCTTGCTACAAAGGTAACCCTTGTATACTAAATTTCGCGGATACTTAAGGATAGCTCAACCTTTTGGAATAACTATTATCTTTGTTTTTGCCATAGTTTATGTATATTTAGCGTTAAATTAACGCCTCTGATTAGTTGGTGACAATGTTTAGACATTTGTAATCGGACGACCGAATCTCTTCAAGCAAAAGGGGATTCGGGCATCGTGAAAAACCCCTCTACCATTATGTGATATAACGGACTTTAGCAGGACAGTGCATGAATTTATTGCCTGGCGATAAAAAATGAATATATAGAGCGATTCGTATAGAAGCTGCCTCGAAGGATAGTAATACTTACCGCTCGAAAGTGGGGATTCAAATCGCGGTTTGAGAGTGGGTTTTAGTTGTTGGATGGCGAAGAAAAAATTCATATTGTGTCATAAATATATATATATATCTTTAGGATTTTACTAGATGGGAAAAAGATGATATATAGTGCGTCAAGTGGTTATTCTCGAATTGTAGCACTCTTCTGCTCTCTAGGGGTGATTTCTTCAATCGATTTGAAATAGATGTTTATCGGACGAGATAGTTAATTTTCGGCTTAAAAAATCATTTTTTTAAATTGTGCAGCGTTTTCTGCGAAAATTGCTTTTTCCCTTATCAAATTACTCATTATCAGGTACACAAATATATTGGACTACTTTGAATCAAAATCAAGCTTCTATTCGCCTCGTGCAATTTTACAGAACCGTTCTACGAACATTCGCACGAGATGAAGTTGGAGTTTCGGTCGATTCCTTCATCAATCGTGATTCACGAATAGTTGGGGTGTCTGAGCGTCAACGACCGAAATCAATGGGCCGTTGAACGAAATGGTGGAGTTATGTGCCTCGAGCGGTCACTCCTCAAGCCGATGTGCGCGGCCGCGCGTGGTTCCGCAATCTCGGAGGTTGCAAGAATCGCAAGCTCCCGAACGGTGTGGAAACGGGACGAAGTGAGCGAGGGACTAAAGCGACCACAAGCCAGTGCCGAGATAACCACAAGTTCGCATGCTGCCGGCCAGGCGATAGGTATAAGCTCGACGATTTCACGTAGGCAACCCGCCTCCGGCACGGTGTCTCTCGATTTAATAAACTACCCCGAGAGATCTAGCAGACGTTGAACCCCGGGCGGGAACCCTTGAAAATTATCGAGGTCGGAGAAAGAAATATACAGCTTCGAAAGATGGCGAGGTGCAAAGTCGGGAAAATCGTCAGACTCGATGAGTCCTCCAACAAAATCCGTTTTACCCTCCGAGGTTTTGCCCTCTTGACTTCCCACATATAGTTATATATAACCTTTTTTCTTATACAATAACATCCCAACGGAAATATTTCCCAATAAATATATAAGTAGGCGAATATTAAAGTAGAAAGTTTCGTTGGTATATGATATATTTACGAGCGGTATTATATTCCGATATTTATAGAGACGTCTCAGGGTGAAATGCCAAACGAGGAGTAGAAAGGGCGCCCGAGTAAGTGGCTCATACCAAACGCTTACGATATAAATCAGATTTTCTCTTTGTATCCCTAGTTCGAGTGGACTTGACGTCTTTGTAAGACGTGTGGAAGAAACTCTTGGTTTATTTCTCGCACAGGCCGACCCCCTGCCTCGTCTGGCATCGAAGAGAGGACGAACTGTTATAATATACCGTGCTGCCGGCAATATAAAAAACGAGGAAACAAAACGATCGTGAAGCTTAGCCGAGAGTCGAGACTAATTTATTTCCGCATGGTTTTATTGAGCGAAAAAAAGATCACATTTTACATCTGTAGGGCTTCGTTTTCAGATACCATAAGGGCCTGTCGTCAGGGCCTTTTCGAGTGAAAGAAAGGTTTAAGTACTATATGTCACAGTGACAATGGTTTTATTTGTAAGGAGTGAGTGAGTTTAATTAAACTGACTGTTATGTCGTGAACGGTTGAAGCTAAAACGAAATTGTTAATAACAATGGGCCGTCAAAAATCAATCGCAAGTACAAACTTGAATACAAAATTCAGCTTTAAGTTTCAAATTCCAATTCGACACAAAATTTAACTTTTAAACGACATTTAAGTTAAAATCAATATTAAAATCAATCTGGAATTTGGACTTGAATATTGTCCATACGTTCTAATTCAGTGACGTCGTTTTCTCGCATTTTAGCTACCTTACATTGTTCACTGCGTCAGACGTTATACCACAGGGATTAACTAAGACTTAGAATTCCCATAGTGGCCCAAAAGCGCAACATAAACTGCATTTACGTCAGTTTATAAATTTTTAATTAGGCACGTGTAAAAACTCCCGCTGGAAGAGTCGATTCCTACCACTGCCCGGGCTACAACTGCGTCTGTACGTGATGAATATTTACATTCCGAAGTAGTTTGGAAAATATTCACGTACTATATGCAATGATAAATTAATTCTTAAACTCTACTTAACTTTTTAATCGGGTGTGACGTCGTTTTCAAAATTATATTTCACACGACAACCAACATCCTATATTGCGTATTCTAAATCTCTCCCCAAACGTCGTAACGCAGTTTGAGAAATTTATAAACCAATAACTTATCTAAGTGTCTTACCATTTATAATGGTAGCAAGTGGAGCAGAAACTTTAGGGTTGTAGTCGACGACCAACTAAACCGCCACGTTTTTGTTCAGTACACGTGCAAACTGACAAAAGGGCAAAAGGGCAAAACTGAAACATGGGAAAACTTTAGATATTCCTCTGTATGTAGAAAAAAATGTTTTCTTTCGGACGTCCTATACACCTAGCTCACAGTGGTTGAAGGCAAATTTATAAGGGAACCAAACTGCCCGTAAACTTTTTCCCAAACTTATTTTCTTTCCAATTCTTCCTACGTCGTATTCACGACGAAATCGCACCATTTTCCGAGTGAAAAATGTCATCGATCAAACACACGACCAAAACATACTGTACCCGACGTTAAATTTTATGACGCGTCGCACGTGCTTATTACTCACGTTAATTATGATGTAAATAATACAAATTTCTTTATTCACTTATCATCGAGAGAATAAAATTGACGAGCGGATATAGTTCTCATGAACATTCATATTTTTCCACAGTTGATCCTAATACCTACCCGAAGATTATAAAATGGAATGGAGAATTATTCATTTACGAATAATTGGTAACCCATTAATTCGTCGCTCACCCATCCCGGTTATATCCAATCGGTTATGGAAATTACGTTTATATTCAACTATGCAGGTCTAAATTCACCGAGTGGCCAGACTCCTATGCTACGATATGACAAACCTGAACGCATTATTCCATTATCTAACTCACTCACATCTCTCTCTCTCTCTCTCTCTCTAACCAACTCCCCCTCCCCCCCCCACGTCTCTCTTCCGCTGTTTCTCACTTTCTCTCACGTGTTTGAAAATATATATATATATAGGAAACAGGTGTAGAATATCCAAACGCGCGTGACCCAGCATCCGTTATAACACAGTTACGATAAATATATGTGTATGTGCATCCACGAGATTTCCATCTATGCTGGTACACATCTTCCGGACGGAACTGAGAGAGTGCTAGGCAAATTTCCATAATAATTGCCGCGAGCGAATAGAGACAGCTCTCAGAGTCCTCACCCAGCTTTCCCCTCACGTATATACTATATGTAACGATTTACTTACGTAGCATTGTCGGTCTCGTGGATATGCAGTGTGCACGTTTCAACGATGGATATGTACACACTTTTGGAAGTATATGTGTACGTGTACAGTGAAAAACTCGCGCACGCGGGTTTGCTTATTTCCTCCTTCGTAGCAAATTGGGCTTTATTCAGTAAGAAGGCGCGTTTGGAAATTTCTCGGAAAACGTCGTTTCTCTCGACTTGCAGTGAGCTACCAAAATTGTGGAAAAGTTCGTTACATCCTGCGATCAGAGAACGATGAATTTCTGACGAGGAAACCTCGTACCTCAAGCATTACCGTACGTACCTACGTCTAAAATCATCGTATTCTGTTCTATGCTAATTTTGATCGCAAAAAATACGCATTAACGATCAATTAAGCACACGGAGTCCACAGGTTCCAGTCTCTTCCTATATCCCCTTATTTCCAGAGATATATTAACATTTTGTCCGTGTATGTGCTGAAAGTTTATCCATTTTTTTATTTTTGTTTCAGGACTTTGTGACCGGCCTTAGCATATTATCACGTGGTTCTATGGACGAGAAGCTTCGATGGACGTTTTCCCTTTACGACATAAACGGAGACGGTTGTATCACACGAGAGGAAATGACTGACATAGTCACGGCTGTGTACGAACTGATGGGCAAATTCTCGGGCCCTAATATGGACCACGATGGGGTGCGAGAGAAAGTCGATCGGATGTTTCAGGTGAGCGAGATGGCGAATAAAAAAAAGTCAATAAGTTAAGGACGAAGAGGCGAGCGTCCCTCGTATTCCGGTCTAGTCCCTTTAAACACGATCGTTATGAACAAGCTTGAGAGACGCGCGAATCAGGATTTAGGAACAATTTTTTAAAGTTACGCGTCTTTGTCAATTTTCAGTCAAAAATATTCCCTGGGTACGACAAAAATGTATTAAACATGCATTTTTCGTGTACTTACTTATCTAGCTTCGTAAAAAACATATACAACATTTTCACCGAATTATTTTCATACGAAACGAATTAATTTCGGATTATTCGATCGGACAATAAAAGGCGTCCATTCTCCGTATCCAATCGATGAAAAGTCAAATGCTTGTTCAACGACGCGTATATATGACACCTGTCACGATTCGTAAGAACGAGGATTAATTAATTAGCAAGTCACACTCGGTGAACGAGAGTAAGTTTGCCTCGTAGCGTTGAGTCAAAGGAATTACCGATTGTAGGTACACACTTCCAATTCGAATTAGGACAACCCTCGCTCCAACTATTTGTATACTCTATATATATATTTGTGTGCGTATGAAACTAACGTATATATAGATAGATGCTTATGGTTCGTACGTGAATATTGAATGACGCAAACAGGCTTCAACTTGGATACCAGTAGAGAGCAGAATAAGGGTTAATGCAAACCCAAAAGCATCTCGCGTAGATCGTCTGTTCGAAAGGTGTTTGCCTATTTGCGGCTCTCCCTGCTTTCCCAAGAACGTGTACTTCCACAAGCTTTACCTAATTCGTTTGTCGAGTCGGTGTGCGCCTGTGGGTATGCAACGTTCGATGCATCTAATATCGAGTTGAGCTGAAAGCACTTTTAACGTATGCGTGCGTTTTGTATATACCACAGCTATGTAACAACGATTGTGTCTATAGTGTCGAGATACGTACATATGTAGCAACCTCGTTTCTACTGACGCAAAGAGCAATGTGCGAACTTGATACAAAGTGTTATTTGCGCATACCCTAAAGCATGTTGCAAGGGCAACACTTCTATAAGGGAATACTCGCATAATGATTAGTTGCTTCGGGTCTGTTGATCCGGGAAGCCAGAGTTCTTTTCCGAATCCGTTCAAGGCCCCGAAGCCCACCGATGTAAATCTAAAGATTCGATACCAGAGGTTTGATCGTTATTGAAGTAAAGTTTATAATCTACCTGTCCTACATAAAACTTGCATGCAGCTTCAATTTTTTTTTCATCCCCCAAGCAGTCTATATTCATTATTTTTGAGATACTTGAGAGTTCTTCTGAAAACAAAACGGCTTAAACTGATAATCTTGAATCAACCGATAATATCGCGAATGGGATCGAACTTTCTTATCGTTTTTCTTTTCTGTTTTTTTGTTGTAAATACCGAGCAAAGTACAAAGATGCTGTATCGAGAAAATCCTGCGCGTCTGAAAATCTTTCTATAGCGTAGGTCGAAGTTTTGACAAACTATGTGTAGGTACTATCAGTAATCTATGAGTTTACTACGTATACAACGTTGGAATTTCGATGGAATCGATGGGAATAGTTGGGAAAGTAGTTTGCCCACTGAACTATAAGATCCACGTTGTGTTCGGTCGAGTTAATTAAGATATTTCAGTTACTAATCGATATTGTCGGAAAAATTAGTTTCTTTTTTTGTTTTTAATAAAACCCGTGAATGGATATATTATCGAGAATTTATGATTGTCGAAAATGGTTTATCGTACAATTTAATAATTTGCTTTAGCCGCGTGAATGAAAAAAAAACAAAAAACTGTTTATTTCCTCTACGTTGAGCGTGGCGAGTTGTTCGAGGGTTTTGCAAACAAAAAATACTCCAAGTCATAGTTTGTATGTACTGAAAACTCTAGTTGCGCCCATATGAGTAATACGAACGAGACAAGGGGGAAACAAATTCAACAGGGTAAATTCAGAGGATATAAAATAAACTAGGAGAGTGTGAGCAAGAATAGCTCTACTAATGGACGACGTGGGAAGATTGAGGATAATGTTGCGAAGGGGATGCATGCACATATATATTCATCCTATCTCGCATAATATTTGACGCGGTAATAGAATATATGCACACGGGAGACCTCTGGACCATATACTGGACATAACCGTTGGAGGAGTAAATATTTATAAATAGGTATATACAGTGTCCAATAAGGGCCGGAACGGTCGAGTAACTCTTAAGGAAAGTGTTGTCCAAAAAAATATTAAATACACAAGTTATATTTAACATTTAACCCCATACCCAATTTAATTCCGATGAAATTCAAATCTATGATAAAAAAATAGGGATTTCCATTTGAAAAAATGGCGGTACGCAGATTTGACCTTAAAGACTAATTTCAAATTCAAGTTTAAGATCATCGTAAAGTCCACCTTCTCCAGTTTCATAACTTTTATAGTTGACATTTTTTCAGATAATGCTTTCCTCAAGAGTTATTCAACCCTTCCGGTACTTTTTCGACACTCTGTATATAATCCTATACAGTCGCGTCATAAAGCATAGCGAGCGGGAAAATGTTACTGGCGCCCACTAAATTAATATAATGCTATAGGTATAAATAAATTATCTCTACGGATACGGAGTCTAACGGTAATTTACGATCTGTAAGCGTATCTCGCATTTCGCTGCAGCATTTATTTTCGAATTTGGCGACAATCTCCGGATTCTACTCGATACTGATGAAAATAGTTTGCGTTAATATCACGCTCCGCGAGCTTTAAGGAACATCTTTGTCCAGGATCCAATTTACCAGAATAGCCTGCAAGCTCTGAGCATGAAGACATCGTTTTTTATATCGAGAAACTTATTTGCTTACCGATAATAGATCAACGAAACTTGCAAGCAGTATACTCAGTTATTGATTAACTACTCAGCATTTTCGACGAGGGGGGATATATATTTGGAGTGACGAGTGGAATGCGTCGTGCAACGGAAGCGGCAATTTTTCTCACGGACTGACGACCACGCGGCTTTAATTGAAAACGAGTCCGCTCGAACCGAGATAATCCGACCCATTGTTTCGACGAACTGCTCTCGAAACGAACGAGCTTCATTCCACTGGACAACTCTTTCCCTTCCTCTTCAATGTACCCTCTCACGCTCGCTCTTTCTCTCTCTCTCTCTCTCCCTCTCTCCCTCTGTCTCTCCCTCTGTCTCTCTCTCTCTCTCTCTCTCTCTCTCTCTCTCCCTGAACTAGCTCCCTATAGTCTCGTTCTCCGAGGAATTTCGAGGAGATACCCACCCAAGTGGATTTACAAAATGCAGCTACCCCCTAACACGGATGTGCTGCTAACGAATTTTCGGCCATAAAACAGTTTTTTCAGTAATTCAAGCATCTGGAAAATAATACTACCCTCGACATTCTCTATATGAACTCTCTCTGATGGTAGAACGGTATAGTGAAAATCACGAACAATGCACTCTCGGAACAGCGAACTGAGTGAATCCTCTTCACCCCCATCGAATTAGTGAAAATCGAATGAAGAAAATGTATGCGAGGCGCGAATAATTCGACGAGGCAAATTTCACGCTTGCCCTCGCGATACAACAATGTCCTATGGTCAATTTTTTATTGCAACAATAATTTGTCCTCCGTAGAATTAGTATACAAGCATAAGAAAGCGAGGGTTACTAATAATATAAAAAGTAACTCAACACAATAAAGTTACTTTTATAATCGCACGTGGCAATTTTTCCTTGAACTTATCTCTTTGTTTCTCTTTTCTAGAAAATGGACGGTAACAAGGACGGCGTAGTAACGCTCTCGGAATTTTTAGAAGCTTGTCGCGCCGATCCCGACATCTCGACGAGTATGGCCGCCTTGGACACGGCCTTCTGACACCAGGTGACACGTCCTCGTTACACACCGTGGACCTGAACGAGTCCGTAAAAAAAAACCAGCTGGAAAAATTAATCGCTCAATATTGTTGCTTCCCGATAACGAGGAAGAAGATGAAAAATTAAGGAGATTATGTCGTACGGATCGAACGCGCATGCAGGAACGACGGATAAAAAAAAGCGAATCGTCGATACGTAATGGTCGCCTTTCGACATTCTCCGAACAGATTTATAGCCTCGAGGTAGGACGAGAACTTTGGGAAAAAGGGCTCGAAACATGGTAAAATGGAAATTTATAATGCAAATTAGGTGAACAAAACATTCGATGATCGATCTCGCCATGTGGTACAAGCGTTACCGATTAAATACCACAACAACCGGTCGCACAAAAGGTATGGAAAAATTTGTCTCGGCCGGTTGTTCCATTGTAAAAGTGTCAAGTACCGAAAATCGATATATGGCAAATTTATTCCGGGAGCTTAGAAAGTGCCAAAAATAATAGACGCACTCGGCGTCGCGATGCAAAAGTTTCAAGACCGAAGATAAAGGCAAAAAAAAGAGCAGGCGATTGTTTCGTCGTGGGGAATTATTTATTATCGAATGAAGTGTGGCAGCGCGTGGGACAGCGGTAAAATTATATTGCAACTTTTATTTTATTTCGTCACCACGTGGGTCAATTTCATTGTCCAATATTATAACTTCCGTTCCATCTGGCCGTACAAAATTATCCTCGGCATATCACGGCTTGCACATACATACCGAGCTTGCGTTTTAATTTGAAGGCTCATCGATAGGGGCGTTTTTGCAAAGTGACGTTCAATGTGTCGAAAATTCATTTCCAACTTTATCCATTCTATGAGCATTTTGACGTAGTTGAATTTTAATTTAATTACCTTGCATACTTTTTTCCACCGATAAAAGGTCGACGGATTATCGATTCGAATTAACTTGCCAGCTTCGCTTCTTTGTTTCCCCGAGCCAGATTTGAGACGCAGTGTTACAAAATTACAGTGTTACTATGTTGAAAACGCGATTCTAAAATACTCCGAAACAACATGACGCGACCGATGTTTAAAAAAGAAACTGTAATTTAGCATCTGTGCTAAATCGTGTGAAAAATAGAGTTAAATTACATTTCCTTCGGTCGATTAAGTCACGACGGAGAATTTTCATATCGCAATTTTCTGTCTCCCGATCGAGCCAAGATCGGTCTATAAACACTGCATCTCAGAGAAGAGGAGAACGCGGGCGTCGGATAAAAGAACGAGTAAATTTCTTAACACTTATGATAACATGTCCTCCTCGTGAAGTCACTCGGTCGGTCGACGATTTAATAAAATCCCGAGGCTCGTTGTTTTTAATGTTTAATAATAAGCGATGTGTGCGTAAACGATATAAAAATATTTATTTTTGTGACAGGATAAAGGATATATAATATCGTAATGACGGTTAGATGTTAAGTGTCGTGCTGCTAAAGAGAGAATGCGCTCGAGTTTGACGATCGTATCGGTATGTTACGTTAGATACGAATTATATTCATCTCGAGAGTGATGTTTCTCGCGACGAATGGTATCGAGGCAGACCAACGAATTTGGTGCAAATTCTTTTAACGCAAGACGAGTTTAGCAAGGATGTATAATCATTTTTTATCACTGCCTACTTCGGGTTAATTATTATAAGGCGTGAGGGTGTGAACTGAGATAGAAAAAATGCCCGCGATTATACACAATGATGCATCGAAAACGTTGAGACTATCGAAAAAAACAAAAAACAAAAAGCAAAAATCATTTTCAAAATATTTTCCCAATGCTTGTGTCCGTGTCGTAAAGTTTCGATCGTTATTTACCTTGTGACATCGAAACATCAATGAAAACATAAAAATAACGATAATTTTACGCCGATTATTGATACGTTAATGATTTCTCTGATGATTCCTCCCCTGGTGGCAGTAAATTCGATGAAACTTTTAGAAATAATTTGTACGAGATACGTAGACACGTGCAATTCCCGATCCTACGATGCATCGAAACAAGACGAGGAGTGGAAAAATGTATGTTTTGCACGAAATTGTAAGATGAAAAATTGGCGATCGACGAGAGGAAAAAAAACAAACAACGGAGATCTAGTGAATATTTGGATTTTTAGCAGACGCCGATTAGACGATAAGCTATTATGTTGTAACTTGAGATTAACCGAGATTTTACATCGAACGTTGTCTCATATCAACACGATCACTACCGCATGTCTTTGAAGTTAATCGTAATGAAAAAAAGAAAAATAATAATAAAAACAAATACCAAAAAAGAATGTATAAAGAGATTAAAAATAAGCCGACGATGCCGTACGTTTGTTCGCGATATCGTCGGTCTCGATATCCCGCAGCGTTCGAGGTGTTTAAAGTTTATGTAACGTTAGGAAAGTTAACAGCAACCGACATTAATATTACGATAAAAGTACACGTATATGAATGTACGTATGTATGTAAGTATGTATGTGTGTATGTATGTATGTATGTATCAATATATGTGCGAGGTCGAAGGATTGTGAAAGCTCTGGTCTGTCGCCCTTGGCCATCCCCTCATTTCGGTATATAACGAAACTCGATAGAATCGTTAGAAACACCTACAACGATTTTTAATTCGACAAGACTCGTCAGTATAATCGTCATCGTTTATCGACATGAGAAAATAGAGATTTATCATCATTCTCATTTTTTCAATTAAAAACAATACAATTTTCACGGTAAAGTCTACACTAAAGCCGGAACTTTCCCGATTTCTCGTTCGATTCCTTTCTTTGAGAACAAAATTGAATTTAAGTTCAAGTCTACGAGCAAGTTTCCATTAGAATTGGGGGACCGAGCGAATCCGGAGCGTAGTTCAAATTTGAATCTTCACTTAAATACAAAACTTCATTCCCACTTGAGTTGAAACTTTGATGTTTGTACTCATGGTCGAAACTTAAATAAGGCTTGAGTAAAGTGGGTAAATTCAATATCGATTTCTGGCTCGCGCTAATGTTTTAGTAATGGCTCGGACTTGTAGAATTGGACAGAAAAATTTATACGAATCGTCGATGGGACTGGAGTCTTTCTCATCAATGATACAATATTTATAATACCTGAAACGCTGCACGATCTGCTCCGCGGCAGTTTTTTAGAAATGGCGGAATCTATCGTAGAGTATAGATTTATGTAGAAATGGAAATAGAATTCTCGTCTATTAACTATGATTAGCACTAAGTACGGGAGCTTCATAAGCCCCGTTACTCTATCTGTAATAGCGTCGACCTCTTTGCAACGTTAGTTTCGGCATAGTCTATCTTAAGTCGAGCCAAATATCCGTAATTTCCGGCTCGCTTATCCCTTCGATGTAACGAAATTGTCAGTTTCATCGATTTTCTATTAGTTTTCATTCTCTGGTAAAACACGACTTGATTATTTGTTCGCCCTTCGTTAAACGAGAAATTCGCCTCGGAATATAAAAGAAAAACGTGCGAAGAGAATCTTCGGCACGAAGAATCCTCTCGAACTGACGTACGGTTGAAATTTTCAAGGGAAACTTTCTTCAATAGTCTCTCGGACCGCTTTTCGATTCTTCGAGAATTCTTTCCTTTCTTTTCTTCGAAATCAGCGACTACGTAACTTTCAACCTACGCCAGTCGAATCTCGAGTCTCGTTTCTCTGAACATTTCGCAGCTAAAGAATACTCGTACTCGTCGTCTGAATTTCAACGTAGATAAGCACTAAATTGGTAAATGAAAAAGAAAAGAATTAAAGAAAGAAAAAAGATAATAGTTTTCAAAGATACTTATTCTTTACTATACACGATCTATCTCTGTGTCTCGATGGCATGCTAGACGTACCGGATCTTAAATTGTGCAGGGATATTCATTACGAAATAATAACGAAGATCACACTGGCGAAGTGACCGGACGAGGAAGTGACAGAATGAATCGACGGAATAATAGTTTCGAAATAAAAATCTGTATTTCCGGATATGTAATCGTCCGAAGAATCGCACGATGAATCCGAAAATAACACGACGAAAGATTAATTAAAAATATGGTCAGATGGTCCAATCATAGACTATATTGTACAACCGTACGAATAATAAGAGATATAAAAGAGCGGAAAGAAAAAGTAATTGTGAATGGAAGATTTACTTGTCGCTGAGAAACGAGAACACTTGAAATACGAAGATAAATACAAAACAAAGCAGAACAAAAGAAAGAAGAAAACAAAAAATATATGACGTTAAATATGAAGGATTTTAAACGGTAAATAACTCACGCGGCGATATATTTTCGGTGGTACATGTATTACGAGACGTGGTAACGAGACTACGTGTTTAATAGCTTTAAAACGATTTACCCGTGTAATATCCAAATAGACCGACGCGCAATTTTTATCGACAGACCAGGAACTCGGGTTCGAGATGCCGCCGCGAAAAATTAATCGAACGTTTCGGGTGCTCGTGCACACAGTTGAAACAAAAACCGATAATAGATTAAGAGGAACAAAAAAAAGATACGAAATCGAGGGAAAAAAAATACCGATACATCTTGCTCCTTACGCACTTTGCTGATGAAAACTGAGCGCGCGCGCTCCCACCAGTCGCGAGGTACAAGTGCGTAAAGTAATTGTTTGGATGTTAATTGTTAAATGTTAGTATAATAGTTATCCAAGAGATCTAAAACAAACAAACGATCAAGCAAAAGAGATAAAGAAAAACGTGAAAAAAAAAGAAAATGAAGATAAACCAAAGAAATATCATGCCCCCAAATATTGAAAGCTCGGCTACGTGTGCTTTTACTTTTCGTTAAATATCATCGTTTTCAATTACAGCAGCTTTTTATAAAAGAATTACAGAAAGTATATATATATATATATGACTTCCCCGATGTACCGATCGTTGATAGCTAATTTAAAGATACCGTTGTTGTTCCTTTGGATTACGAGCGTGCGCGTATTAATATTGCTAACAGGAGACGTTTATGATCGCTAAAACGATGTGTCACAGTTGTTCGATCGTTCGTAAAATCTGATGATAAAGTTGTTTCTCATCCGAGCACTCGAGTCATTTGCCTATCGCCTAGGTTTGGCAATGAAAAAAAAAAACAAAAAAAAAAAACAAAAAAAAAACAGAGAAGAGGAAAGGAATAAACGCTTTTCGCTTCAACGTCTCGTCACTGCCTGTAAACGGGAGTGGGCGACCTTTGCCGCGGGGATATCATATCAATGTAGCCTCGTTTAAGGGAAAAGTTTTACACTTTGTTTTGCGCGCCCGCGCACGACACTCGAAGAATGTATATCTTTGACGAAAAATAAAAAATAAAGAACGGAATATAGATTTTAACCGCGATGCGTGTCTTGCTAAGTTATAAAACGCAATTGGGCTAACGAAGTCGCGCTGCATCCCAAGTCACCTTAGTTATTGCCAAAGCCTAGACACTATTACGATCATTATTACACATTAGTTGATTGTATTATAATTGGGAGTATGTAACTATTTTATAAATAAATAGATGATTTACGTTATCGACGTATTGAAAATTTTACACCCTTTTTTCGCCATTTACTCGACGCAATCTCCGAAATCACATTAAAGAAGAAATATACTTACGATTTTTTAATTTTCCAATGGACCAAAAGGATCAAAAAATCGATTTTCTTGCGATAAATATGTATTTTTTCAAACTCGCGTTTCTCTCATTTTATGCGCGCGAGGAATAAAACGAGAATAATGAAAGGATTAATTACTGAATCATTTTTATTATGACGCATATAACAATTATAAACGCGATGAATATTAACATACTACCATGAAATTTCACGAATGATAGGGCTCAACAAGAATATCGGACTGGAGATTGTTGTAAACATTTATTCGTATGAACATCAAGTGAATAACAAACTCTCATCCGTTGTATATTACGAATCTACGTGCAACTTGTCATTTAATTGTTGCGTAACGTAATCCCAGTATCTCCGTCTTATTTTGTCATGTTCCTCCGACAATTCTTTACAAAGCTGCGAAGAAAACGTAAAATGATCGTCGGATATTTTCGTTTTTACGCTGTTTTTTTTATCAATCTTCGTTGTTTACGTACCGCAAGTGCACGTTCAATTGTGTAAAAGGTTTCTACGGTTTCGTTCGGTTTGTGTCGCTCTTGACAAATGTCGATTATACAAGCGAGTAAATGATTCACCCGACAACCACCCGTATACAATTCCTCGCAGTGTTTCATGACTTTCTCGTTGTGAGCGAGACCACCGAGTTTGTCGTGCATCAATATTCTGTAAAGAAGATACAATAAAAAAAAACGGTCGAAGATTCAAAGTTTTATCTTAAATCTAACAAACACTAGATACTGCCAATGCCATACCCTCTCAAATAGTTCCAAGCGCTTTCATTCCCTTTGACTATCGCTATTTTCTCCAGAGCAAAATCGACCTCCCTATCTATTATTTCCTGTTCGAAATTTGTAGTATGCTTAAGTACGAAGTAACGCTGATTCCACGCTGAATTGTTTCTGATATCATCCAGAAGCAATTGCTTTACATACTCCAATTCCTTGTCGAAAAGACTGAGAAGAAAATTAACGATGCAATGAATTATCCATAGCTACAAAATTCTTATCGTTATTTTATCGAGTTTTATTGGAACGTGTATAATGCAAAATGGTAATAAAAATGATAACTTACTTAAACGTCTTGATACACCATTGTCTGTGTTGCCAAGTGTGATAGTTTTTAGCATCTTTTCTCAAAATAGCCTCGGTAAATGCGATTTCTTCACTGGCATCCTGTAACCACTCGACGATTACTTTTCTATGATGCCAGACTTGATAATTTTTGGCGTTGGAAGTTATCATTGTCTCTATGTATCGCAGTTCGTCCCTGAGATCTTTGCCCAAGGCTTCCAGTATCTCTCTACGATATTGCCATACCGTGTAATTGGCTGGATTCAACAAGATGCAATCGACCGTCAGACCTAACGTTCTCTCTGACTTTTCACCGGATTTGAGAACCGCGCGAAAATAATCATAAGCATCCTTAACTGCAATTGTCATAATGCAATAATCGTGTTATTTCATAAATTTTAATAAATCATACGATTTGTATCGTAATTTATATATACGACATACAATTACGAGGTTAAATTTAACGAATATCCTTGAAAACGATTCGAAACTACGATGAGTAACGAGGTTAGGAAAAAATATTGTTAACGCCGAGCGTAGGAAATAACATAATGCACCGACACAAAACAAACTGAGAGAAAAGATAAGAAATCACTGGAATTAATATGACGATAAAGAGGAAATAAATCTGTATAAACTTACATTTGTCCGAGTAAGCGATCGCGACTATGGGGTGCGGTCCGTCATCTTGTGGTACAGGAGTAACATCCTTCCATGCTTCTCGATCTCTGTAAGGAACCCAAGGTCCTTCGACCTTGTCATCGACGCCGACGAATTCCTCGTCGGAGCTGTCTGGCATAATTGAGTTTTGCTAACAAACAATGACAATGAAACAACGTGCCCGTCAGCTCGTCGGCTGGCGGACGTCAAGCTAACGGGCGCACATAGAACGGAGTATGGCGCGCACTCGACAACGGACTCATTGCGCCATCGGACGGTTTCTCCCTCTAACTCATTATCAAGAAAAGGTATGTACCTGATGATAATGTGAAACGTACCAAAAACAATTTTTCTACCTTCCAAAAGATTTCCGATAAAATCCAAATTATAAAAGAATACTCACCCACTCAGGACTCTCATTACGAAGACCGATTTAAGAAATTTCACGAAATCTTCCGATCCCTCGATTTCAAGGCCGATATACACATCGAATGAAAGTTGTAATCATTTATTATTGAACAACACAATGAAAACATTTCGCTTACGTTACCCCTGCGTATAATGCTAATTAAAAAAAAGGATTGGGCGTGACTATTAAATCATAATACAATAATTGTTTTGTCCATTTTTAAACGTAATAATCTACATATTGTATCTCCGCTTATAATCTATGTAGTATATCGATCACGCATACATTTATAATAATCAATCTCTCCAACCGCATACATTATAATTCATCATTCATTCTGGATAAGCTACGTTCCACTTGTAGCAGTAACGGAAAATAGGCAAAAAATGGTACTATCGTTAGACAGTCGATAATAATCATTTCCGTGTCTAAATTTTTTCGGCACATCGCACCTCGCGTGCTATTAATTGACAAAAGTCCAACAAAGGTACCATTTGTGCCAAATCTACTGCAGGACTAACGAATTCACTGGATCTAATGAACGTCCGTAAACGAGGTGCGTAAAACAAAGACAAAAACGTTCAAATAGGCAACGAGACGTAATTATTTAACTCCGTTGGCTACTTTCGCCAATATAGCCGTTGATGAGCTGCAAACACAAGCGCATGTTACTCTCGCGTGATTATGTACACAATTTACATGATGATTTTCTATGATGAAAACAAAATCCGTCCTATGCAGGAAATTTTTTTTTTGTACGAGATTAAAGTCGGCTTTTACGAGAAATATTAATCAAGAATCAAGTTCTTTACGCTCGCTACAAAATTTATACTCGTGCAATCTTCCTTCCGACTGCAATTTGCTCCGAAATTCTTTATATCGGAAGCAGTAAAATTTCTGCATGTATAAATGTAGAATAAGCTCATGGAGCTTGTAATTAATCGTTAATTTCTATCCGTAACTATTCGAGTTTTCATCATTATGGCTTAACGTAGTAAAAGAAAGGATATCATCGTCCACAATGTTGATTTTAACACGAAAACCCGCAATGTCGATAAACTCGTTCAAAATCTAACGTTACCATCTCGTAATAGCCGTTTCGCATTACCAATTGTTTCGATTATCTTGAAAAAAAAATATAAAAAAGAATTGCGAGTGAATGATACAATTTTTCCGAATTTGATGATAATTAGTCACTCGAGTATTGCGCCGGACCGGATATCGGCAACATCGAAAGCGATTCATATAGAATTATTTCTCTATACGAATCACGATTTATAAGATCGGTAATGACGAATACGGCTCGACACAAGATGTTTCGCGTGTCTTTCGTTCGTTCGTTTATTAAGTATTAACTGTACGACTGTCTTTTAATTTCTTTAATTCTTCTCCTCTTTCTTTTCACCCTCTGGCTGCTGCTGTTGCTCTTGTTGAGAACCTTGAGCACCGCTACCTTCCCGTTCCGCAGCCATTTTCTTGTACGCCATCTCGAATAGCTTGAGACTCGCCTGTTGAAGTTCGTTCGTTTGTTTCTTAATCTCCTCGGGATCGGTCTCGTCCTTCTTCGCCAACGTCTCGCGCATCTTTGCAACAAGTTCTCTGAGCTTGTCGCACTGTAAATTAAGAGTAAACAGAATTAAATTAACGCCGGAATTGTTACGTCGTTAAACACCTGTCGTACGAATTATACAAGACATAATCGAGCTACGATCGTCACATGCAGTGACATACCTCGTCTTGGGGCAATTGTGCTTTGAATTCGTCGATTTTAGCTTCTGTGTCGTGAACAATTCCTTCAGCCTGATTAACGGCTTCCACTCTGTCCTTCTTGATTCTGTCCTCTTTGGCGTACTGTTCAGCGTTCTTCACCATGTTTTCGATCTCATCTTTGCTAAGGCCACCGCTGGACTGGATAACGACTGTAATCAAACGATCGAAATATTTTAATCTGATTTTTTCCATAAGACAATTTTCATAGAAACACGTTAATTTGTCGATAATCAGAAAATTTTGTCCACACGTACTACTACTTTCGAGTAATTTTCAGCGACGAAAAATAATAACATCATGTGTAAATACGACGTTAATAAAGAAAAATAAATTTAAATATATGAAACGTACTTTGTTGTTCCTTGCCAGTTCCCTTATCCCTCGCGGAAACATGAACGATGCCGTTAGCGTCAATGTCGAAGGTAACTTCAATCTGAGGAACTCCTCGGGGCGCGGGTGGGATTCCAACGAGAGTAAATTGTCCCAAGAGTTTGTTGTCACCAGCCATTTCTCGTTCACCCTGATGTACCTTGATCTCAACCTGAGTCTGACCATCGGCCGCCGTTGAGAATACCTGACTCTTCTTCGTGGGAATGGTCGTATTACGAGAGATGAGTCTTGTAAAGACACCGCCAAGAGTCTCGATACCTAAAACAAAAAAAATACACGCACCAAAGGCATAAAATTTCCACAGGCTCAAAATTCATCGATCTCTGCGAATTTTCATCGGCAAAATTTCAGTGCTATCTTATTCCGCATATTATTTTTATTCAGAGAGAAGATTAGTTGTATAAACATCATTGAGAAGATATTTCAAGATTGATAGATACGAGCAATTTGTAGAGAAAATTTGTATTTCATACCCAGAGAGAGCGGTGTAACATCGAGAAGAAGAACGTCCGTGACGTCACCAGCGAGAACTCCACCCTGAACAGCCGCACCAACGGCAACAGCCTCGTCCGGATTTACCGCCCTCGATGGCTGACGTCCAAAGATCTCCTGCACGGTAGCTTGAACCTTTGGCACACGAGTCATACCACCAACGAGAAGAACCTCACCGATGTCGGACTTTGATACCTCGGCATCGGTAAGAGCCTTTTGACAAGGCTGAATCGTACGCTTTATGAGATCTCCCACGAGACTCTCGAATTTGCTTCGTGACAATTTGAGATTCAAGTGTTTGGGTCCACTGGCGTCCATTGTCAGATAAGGCAGATTAATGTCGGTTTGAGAAGAACTCGATAGTTCGATCTTTGCCTTTTCAGCTGCTTCCTTGAGACGCTGCATAGCCATGGCATCCTTAGCGACGTCTATGCCTTGATCCTTTTTGAATTCGTTAGCCAAATAATTCACCAATGCGTTGTCAAAGTCCTCGCCACCCAGGAACGTATCACCGTTCGTAGATTTGACCTCGAAAACTCCTTTTTGTATCTCCAAGATGGAAATATCGAAAGTACCACCGCCGAGATCGTACACGGCGATACTGAAATTTAAATGACGCGATCGTTTACGAATAGGCACGGGGTGTATTTTGCTAGGGTTAAATTTACTATTTTGAAATCAGCCAAACGAGTCCACATGTGCGAGTAAAGTATACCGCTTTGAGAGACGAAAAATAATAACATCATTGTAAATTCTCGAGTAAATACAAAATCACTGTAATCGAAGAATCGGTAGAAGTTTGTAATTGAAAAGAAAAAATTAGTTTACGGTTTTCGATAATCTCAAAAAAAAAAAAATCGATTTTTTCATTGTATTGCCCGATCGTGTCTTACATTTTGTCCTCAGTTTTGTCCATGCCGTATGCAAGAGCCGCCGCGGTCGGTTCGTTGATGACTCTGAGAACATTGAGACCGGAGATTTGACCGGCGTCTTTGGTCGCTTGTCTCTGCGAGTCGTTGAAGTAAGCCGGTACTGTTACAACAGCGTTTTTAACAGGTGTGTTTAAGTACGCTTCTGCAGTTTCCTTCATTTTCGTCAATACGAAAGCTCCTATCTGACTCGGAGAATACATCTTTCCATCGCCACCCTGCACCCAAGCATCGCCGTTCGACGCTCGAACGATTTTGTAAGACACAGTTTTCCTGTAAAAGAATTTTTGTTCAAATATATCCATTGTAAAGTCGGACGAGCTTTATTTATAAATGAAAATAATAAAATATAAAAACACTAATTCTACTCACATGTCTTTCTTTACTTCTGCATCCTCGAATTTACGACCGATCAAACGCTTCGTCGCGTAGAAGGTATTTGAAGAATTGGTGACTGCTTGACGTTTTGCTGGCATACCTACCAAACGTTCTCCATCTAAAAAAAAAAAGTTATAAATCTTTCGTTGTACGTGTAATTGTAAAGGCGTATTTCACGAAGGATATTTATCGATTACTTCCGAACTAACCTTTCGTAAATGCTACGTAAGACGGCGTTGTTCTGGAACCTTCCGCATTTTCGATAACTTTTGCCTGTTTTCCTTCCATAACGGCGACGCAGGAAAACGTTGTTCCGAGATCAATGCCGATGACGGCACCCTTAACGCCATCCTGTCTGTTTTTAAAGAAGTAACGACACGTTGGTTTTATATTAAAACGTTAACTTCAATATTTTGCATCGATTAAACCGATACTCACTTAAACCTATACTGTTGGACTTCGTTTGATCTTTGAGACGCAGATAGGGTTGGTGCAATAGTCTGCAGGATATTACAATGAATTAATCGATCGTGTACCATTGATGGGAACATATAACATAGTAGGAGTGATAATAGTAATAGGAGTGTAGGGGTAGCCTTGAAAACGATTACATAACTTAACCAACAAAATTTCACATGATTTCGATAGAAGAAAATCGATATATTCGTCGAATGCACTATCGATATAATGAAATGGGAAGAGGTATTTGACGAAATCTTTCAATCCCGACGGATTTTGCAATTGTGTAATAAACGAAAATATGAAGTTGGCCAACGGGACATCAGCACGTGGGCTCGCGATATTCCTTTCGGGCGTCACGCCGGCATTCAGCGTTGGCGACAAAAAAGTCAAGAATTCCGCACGACTTCAATGAAAAAAAGGAAATCGAGAGAAAATGAAGATTGTGGGCCGAAATGAACGATAAAACCGCATCTATTCGCGTTTCAGGGAACAATTTTGTTCACCGGTCTGAAGACCGCGAGCATGACGCCGAAAGCTCGATAGATGTAGAATGGAGAAAATATTACACGATCTAAGGCATATTCCGAAAAAATATTTTCTTATCGAGGTCATTAAATCTATAGTCAGGATGTATTATGGAAATTTCTGGATGGTAGGAGTCATGTGAAATCACAAGGGCCGGGTCATTGTCGCTCGTCATCGCCATGGAACAAAACGGATAGCGCTATTTGATGGAAAAAACTCACGTTTTTCAGTAATGTGCTGAATTGATTTTTCCTCGTTACTTCGGACGTGACGCCGGTGCATCCTCGCGACAACAATCTCGCAGCAGACAACATTTTGCTTCAA
Source organism: Netelia inedita (assembly GCA_964017225.1). Classification (NCBI taxonomy): domain Eukaryota; kingdom Metazoa; phylum Arthropoda; class Insecta; order Hymenoptera; family Ichneumonidae; genus Netelia; species Netelia inedita. Next base: position 28,454,146 of record OZ024922.1, on the reverse strand, counting down.
TAACGCTCTTATTTGTCGTTAATACTGGGGACTATGAATGAATTTGAGCCCGGAAACGCGGAATAACCTCGACTTCGTGTGTGATGCAACTCTCGCCGCTAGCGCCGATCTTGTAATGCGCAGTGTTCAGCACGCACGTTTGCTACAGCCGTGCTATTCCGTCTTAGCTGGGGGAGTCGACTTGTGGATCCGACCAATCGATTGTCAGCTCTCAAAATCTCGGCCAATTAGCTTCCAGCTCGTCACTCCCACCTCCGATATATTCAAGAAGAATCGCGAATGTTCCATTGATATCGATCACTTGCGGCGGTAATTAATTCAGGAATTCCATAAAATTTCAACAACATTCGACATTCTGGAATTTTCTAACTCGCTATCGTCTGTTAAACCGTAAAGAAAATTAACCGTAAAGAATTGCTAATCTACTCTCAATGCCATGTTGAACACGTAGTACAAAATGGCGGCGCGCGCACATTGCAACTTCCGCAATTTAAAAATCTCGCTGATGCAACTACGCGTTATTATTGCTTCAAATTCTAACCTGATACGTTCATTCATTGCAAATTGCGTATTCCACCTGCCGAATTATTGCACAATTAGCCAAGTTGGGTTATTTATGCCTCGTCTTGCCAAATCATTTATTCGTTTTTTATTAACGCTTTATGTTTCTCTTGCTTTTATCGTTACAATGTTGATTACATTACATATAACGTGAATTTTGAAACACGTGTCGCTATAATACAAATGACGAAGATAAAAATTTCAAGTGCATAAAAATGTTAATTACAGATGAAGTCTTTTTTCCTTCTTACGAAATTTATTGGTCATGGCGACGAGTCAGTTTGAAATGTATATTAATATAATATACCGATCTGCCTCACACCCACTTATACGATAAATGCAATACCTCTTGCTCCCTTGCGCCAAGCAACCCTAATTATCTAATACTTTTTTCTTTTTTTATACACTAAGATCTGTGCACCTTTGTCCCAAAAAGAAGCTAGATTAATTTTTTATTCGATCAACTAACGTGTTTTCTGAGCTTGGGACACTCTGGTATAATCAGCACTCGTTCAAAACAGAACAACCCCAGATTAATATGTTTATATGTATATACCGATCGATGATTTGAAATACCTTTCGCTTTTATTGCAAAGACACGTTGGGTCCCCGAGTACACCGATCGCCGTAAAAATCGGGATTAGACGAGCATGCCAGTCGAACCTGTAGAACAAATGCTTGATCCTAAAACTCGATCGTTTATAAACGAATATGCCGGAAACTCTCGTATCTTCTTGCTGTCCGAGCTGATTCCGTAAAAATGAGAGAAAACAAAAGTTGTATATAATTAAAAATAAAACAAAGCGAACGAACGCACGTTCGCTGTGTGAATATACGAATCGGGGATTTTTTTTGTAAGTGATTGGAAATTTTATTTGTACACTGCTTCAGAACATGTAATAATAATTAATTAATAATAATAATAATAATAATAATAATCGCTGTGATCGTCGTCATTGTTAATAATCGTAACTATCGTCACCACAATCATTCCACCTCTTATATTCATCAACGCCACAGTCATCTTCGACAACATCAAATCCGATACAATGTACAAAAGAACTCGTTAACGATTTCACTGTCCGTTGTAAACGTGGAATATTAATTCGTTAAAAGCGCGCGGACGATTCGAACACGGGCCTTAATTTCGCAATTTTTTTGTTATTTCAAGATCGATGATACGGATACGTTCGATTTTAGAAAGAAAAAGAAATCCATCATCTTTCTCACACTTCATCTATCCTTGCGCAATAAAAATCTTTCGTTGGTGTAACGTATTCGCCATGTTCAAAGATTTTGAAATACGTCCTAGAAATATTTTCATACCTTTTTTTGTCTCGAAACATAATTAATCGTTTTTTACGTTAATAACGTAAAATCGTTTCGATTCGTTCGATGAATTAAATTCGTTCAATTTGTCGAATTTACGACGTCAGAAAAACGCGCCAAACGTTGTATACGCGACCGCGTAAAAATCCATTCGTCGGACTGAACGTAGCATTGAAAATGAACATGTGTTATTTGGAAGAATAATTTACGTATTTATTTACACACGACGTCGAATATCGTCGATGATTTGCCTGAGTTCGATAATTTGAGATTAGAAAGTAACGATCGTTTTTTCTCTTTTCCATCATCGTTCCGTCCTACGAATGGAGTGTCGCGGGGTTGATTGTTCAACGTTGTGAAAACGCGATTTTTCATCGGTTCTATCCAAATCGTCGCGCGCTCGCGATACAAAATTCAATATCCACGTTTTACAATCGTTCAGCGTTCGAAAGATCGATCCGTTCGAATTTCGTCGATCGATACGTTCGACCGTTATTATTTCCGATTACTGTTTATCGAGTTCAACCTAAGCTGTCGCAATGGCGGTCTCCTCCGTGTGCTTCACTAACAATTCAAAATTTCCTATTACTTATCATTCATGTATTTTTTTTTGTTTCGTTTAAGGTCAATTCACATTATTATGGTATAATAATTAATTAATTATAATAGTGTCATTATAATTCGTAATAATATACAACATTTGTCAATAGATCATTTACTCTAAAACCCACTATACTTGCATCCGATGCACACGCCGCAGCACACTTTATATACCTTCATTGTTCATAAACACTCTCGTGTTACAACACCCTACGCGCGCGCGCACACACACACACACACACAAACATACACACACTGACACGCACACATACACACAGACGCACACGGGCGCTCACTCGCTAGTTACACAATTACACAATTACACGAAAATTCACCGGCTTTTTTTATCGTTTTCTTTCTATCCTTTTTTTTCTGTCTTTTGATCATTTCTGTCTATAGTCTCGCATGTTTATTCGCACGCGTGACGAGGAGGACTGTACTGGCTTTACGCTTGACTTATACAATTAAATTGATGGTTTTTTTCCCGTTAAGCTCCCACGTAGACTCGTTAGATCGACACGAACGATGCCAATATTTTTTCAACGTGCGTGCGTGTTTATGTATTTTGTTATTAATGTTTATGGGATACGTCGCGTGGCTGTTTGTATGTGTCACTCTTTCTCTCTCTTTCTCTCTTTCTCTCTCGTTCCTACAAACTACATTGGCTCGTATGTATATTCATCTTTATACATAATTGCAAAACAACGAACAACGCTCGCAGTTGCTCGGTGAAGGAAGAGATTTTCTTTTTCTCACGTTAAAACTGTGTCGAGTGATGTATACACGCATTCCTCGTAATTTATATTCCATTTATACGAATATATAAACGATGTGTGATGACTTTGTACATGCGCGACATTTAGAGTCGACGGTTTGTCTAAGAAAAAAAATTCATCTATATCGACCCACTCCCTATTCCCCTCCCGTTCGATCGACGACTTCGTACTTTCTCTTGATTCTTGTTCACGTGCAAAAAAAAAGAGTTGCACGGATAGGATAGACGAGGATTTAGCAATTTTATCCAATGTTTGGAAAACGAAAGAAACGAAAAGATAATCAAATATTAAACAATCCCTTTCGATCACTGTCGTAAACATGAATTTTATGATAAAAATTGTACGATAAAAAATAGCTCGATTGACGGATTAGTATTTGTCGACACGTTTTTTTCGTTTCTGTTTATATGCCCGTGCGATGATCCATTCGTTTAGTGACACACTCTACGAGGGACAACCCTTTGACGATCTATGAAGCGAAAGTTTTTCTACAATATTTCCTCTTTAGGTCGTTCGTGAAAAAAAAACGAAATAAAATGTTTAAATTTATCACGATCTCACGTTCGTACAACTCTCTCTCCTCGAACGTTTTTCACGAATATGTAAAAGAATTTTCGTACTTTAATATTAATACGAGCAACGATACAAGCAACACGCCCTTAGGTATCGTCAGAGGGTTTGACTCGTGTGCAAGGGTTCCCCGTTATCACATTTTGCTCTCCTTACGACGAATAAGTACGTATTGGCGGAACCGCAACGGGACGAAATTATTTCCGATTATCGTCGTGAAAATCGGTCCCGCGATTTTTTTTGGCGACGTACGAAGCGCAAAATGTTACTCTCACGCGCACATAGCGTATACGCGACGAATTTCATTCCCACGAAGGAAAAAAAAACGAACAAAAAAAGAAAGAAAAAAAAAACTTTTATCCGTCGTCGAGTGAAATTCGCGAGGCGTGCAAAGATAACGCGAGACGCGATGATGAACAACGCGGCGGATGATTCTCGAAGGGACACGTCGAAAAGATTTGTTTTCCATTCGAGTATCATCGTTCGAGCTCCAACGATCTTTGCTCGCTCGAATTATTAAGGACCAAAGCGGACAAAGAAGATCGATGCTCGACGCGAAATACGCCGAGCCTGTATACCGAAGAGTAGTACAAAAATAGGAACAAATACAATGAGGAACATATTATACAATGTATAAACGTAATGCGCGAGGAACTTTGTACAATCAACGTTCGGGGTATGAAAGACACGAGACACGAGCGGTTCGTACGCGCGCGTGATGGATTTACCCTATCTATTTTCTTTTGTTTTCGGATCATCACAATGCGTTATGTACTCACAAGGAAAAAAAGCAAAAAAACAAAGAAAAGAGAATCGCCACTCCGTCCGTCGAATCGATTCGATCATAAAACTTTTACGGCAAATCTTGCGACCTATTTACACTATGATTATTCAATATCCTCGTGATGAATTTTGCCTCGTTATTCATTATCCGTCATTAATCGCAGATTTATACTTTCAATAATAACAGCTTCAAGACAGAAAGTTCATTCCGGCCTCGGGGGCGCTTGGCAATTCTCTTGGCCCGTCTATTCTCAAGGAGGGAAAGTAGGGGTGGAGTAGGGGTTGGTGGTATTTCACGTTTTTAACGCGAAACGAAAAATACTGGATCTACTTTACGCCTCCCGACATCTCGTTCGTTTTAAATAATACAAAATAAAGAATAAAACCTCTCGACGAATAATCGAATAAGGCTCGACACCTGGTTTTTGGGGGGGAAGGGGGGAAGAGCCGATAAAATCTGTGTGCGTTCACCGGACTAGCGTCTCTGAGTCTCGTTGGCTTGGGAATAATTCCAAGCGAAGCGCGGGCGCGCGCGTCCACACACTCTCTCACACATACGCAACCGGACATTCAAGTTCTTTCGTTTTTTTTGTTTTTTTTTTGTTTTTTTTGTTGTTGTTAAATCTGTTATACCCATTGGTTCTCCTTACGCGCACTTTTCCATCGTTTTTTTCGCTCGCTCGTTTTTCATTTTTTTGTTATTTTTGAATTTTTGTTTATTTTCATGTATTTTGTTTTTTTTTTTCGTTAAATCGCTTGCACTATACGTACTTACTCTATACCTCCTTATAATATTATATTCATTTACTCTATAATTATATCAATACTGTTGACGGATAGAGATTCATTCACAGCTCGCGCCAGAGCGGTTTCATATCGTCTCTGCCGCGCGTGGCTCATCGTTTCGCTTCGTTAAAACTCTGTTTTTCTTTTTCTTTTAGCCTTTTTCACTGAGTTCACTCACGTTACGTCTTTTCACTGTTTTTTTTTTTTTTTTTTTTTCATTCTCCTTTGCTATACATATGCATTTATGTATACACGTATATATTTATGTATATATATATATACACACATATATATATATATATGTATATATATATACATATATATATACAAATATATACATTGTTTTATCACACGCTAAGTCGCTCGATTCGACGTATCTTGGCCTCGGGTGAGAGTTGTCTCGGAGAATACGAATCAAGCAACTTTTGGTGGAGCAAACGCTATGTCCTCGTCCATTCTTCATCCTCGTCGCTCGATGTCTCTCTCTCTCTCTCTTTTCACTTCTTCTTTTAATCCTTTGATCGAAGCACCACGTAGCGTAATACTTTGTTTGCGCGGATGATTCTCGCGATCGGCAGATTCGTGCGTTGTAGCGACGTACGAAAAATTCTCGCGAGATCGTTTCTCACTCGAGTGTCCATCGTGTCGATACGAGGATTTAGAATTAACGATCGGGAAGCGTGTGCACCACATCCAGTCTCCTCGAATTCTCTCTCTCTCTCTCTCTCTCTCTCTCTCTCTCTCTCTTTCTTTCTTTCTTTCTCACTCGATTCACTCACTCTCGCTCTTTCTCTCTTTCTCTACGTATGTGTGTGTGTGTGTGTGTGTGTGTGTGTGTGTGTTTGTGTTTGTGTTTGTATGTACGTGAGGGCGTGCGTGCGCGCGCGCGCGCGCTTCTCTGTCCTCTGTCCTCTGTGATTCGCGTTTCGCGTTCTACCACTTCTCTTACGTGCATTTCTTTTTGTTATCACGAGAGAGTTTTGAGAATAATAAAAATTACATGTGCCCTCGCTGTCCAAGGATATAGTCGAGATGGTGCAGATAGAGCAATTGCTGTACAATACTCTGGAGCGGATCCTGGCCTTGAGCTTGTCCCTGATGTGGCGGCTGCGTCAAGCCTCCACCAGTAGGCTGAGCAGTCTGCGAGAGCATCGAGCTCGCACCGGTTTGTGCCTCGGCGAGTAATCGTTGCTGTCGTTGCTGGGCCGCTTGATGAGCAGCCACGAGCTCCGACGCTTCCATTCCCATCGACGAGGCGTGAACGAGCTGAGCGTGCTGTTGTTGTTGTTGCTGTTGTTGCTGTTGTTGCTGTTGTTGTTGTTGTTCGGGTAGAACCGCGAGTCCAGACGGACAACCGATCGGGGGCAAAAGACCGATCGGATGTGGCGAATATCGCGAGGCCGGAGATGAGGCGAGGTAAGAGCTCGGGACATTAGGATTCTCGCCCCGCTAGGGAGCCACGTTTTTGGGCCTGCGCCCCCGTCGGCCCCTGGTGGAGGGCCGCGGGGACTCCTGGCCTCACTGACTCACTGCGGGGCTCTTCTTGTCTTGCTGCTGCTGATTCGTGTCCTGAGGTCCCTGTACACCTGCTCCACCGCCACCTTGAGGTCCTTGAACTCCCTGAAAAAATATGAAAAAGCACCACGGCCATATTTATATGACGTTACCCCGTTGCGATATAACGGAAGAATCGAGGACGAACGCGACTAATTTGTCCCGTCACTCTCGGTTTCGATATTTCTTCTCTCTTTCTTCAATTTCTCCTCTTTCTCACTATCTCTTTCCCTATTTTCCTCAATAATTTTTCATCGTTTAAGACGCTAAATATTACTCAAGAAAATACTCGAACCTTCTCATTCTTCTCGAGGAACATCACACACAAAAAGGTCTCTCTGTCTCAAGGCATCGAGGGCCTCGCTCGTGTAGTAGAGGCACGTCTTGACGTGACTTTAATTACCTGACTGCCGGGTCCTCCCTGTGGCGGGCCTGGACCACGATCTGGTGGCCATGAGTTACCCGGTGTCGGTTCCGAATGAAATTGATGAGGATGCGGCGGGGCTCCGCCCGACGTATCGTGACTGTGAGGATCGAGACTATTGGCAGCGTCGTATTGCGAATTTTCGAGCCTCGTTATCAATCTCTCATCTTCGTCGCCAAATTCACCACCCATCAACGACGGCTCACCCACGACCATCACGTCCTGTTGGTTATTTCGTTCGTACGATAAATATTAGTGCCAATGAAAAATTAATCATCCTCGCAAACGAGATAAATATACAGAAAAATATTTCGTTCAACGTACCTGCGACGCGAGAGAAAAGTTTGGTCCTGGTGATCGTTTTTTACTAGGCGCAGGTGGAGCATTGTTTCCAGGTCCCGATGTGCTACCCTTCCGCTTTCTTCTCTTGCTCGTTGGCCTCTGGGATTCTAAAAGCAATTATTCATACTGGTTAGGACCTTCGGGCCGGTCTCAAAGACCCGCAGCCTCTAAGAGAACATTTCGATACTGGCTTATATAAATATGTACATGTAAATAATTCTACCCAGCTGTGGACCTTTCTCGATATCAAAGGTCTCTGACGTATGCACGTTAGTTACACAGGCACGCATGCAAGTCACAGACAAATAGACAGATACTTTACGACGTCTCTCTGGTATGCCGTTTTCTTTTTTCTTTTTTTTTTTTTTTTTTTTTTTTTTTTCATACGACGCGAAATTTATTCTTTAACGTTCTTGTTTTTCTTTCGTTTCGTTATCTTTCTTTTGTATTTTTCTTAATTCTTTCAATCATCTCGCTCGACTCGAATCGTTCGTTACGCCGAGAGCCTGACTACGAGAATTTTCAATTGCAAAACGATAATCGTGTACGCACGTAGCCATTGCCCCCAAGGTTTCGTCGACCTTGTCTAAGGATATACGGTCGTTGGCACTTGCTCAGGTGCGAAAGAGAGACGAAAACCCCGTGGCCAGAGAACGGAAGCAAGGTATGATAATGGCCAGCGATAAGACAGTCCACGAGCAGCCCCTCCGTACGACGCCGATGTGTTCAACCAAGGATAACGGAGAGGAAACGAAGCCGAATAGTAAAGAGGGCTACGATTTCAGGAAAATTGCACACCGTGAAGCCGCGTTGCTCCGCATGCTCGATGAACGAGGATCGGGCTCGTGAGCCACTAACTTCGAGAGCTACTCAACGTCGAGACTGCACGGCAAGAGCCACCGATTTAAATCGTCATTTACGAATACGATAGAAATTCGCATCCATTCAAAAATGATCAAATCGTGATCAATGATTGATAAATAAAACGACGAAAGTAATTCAAAGAAAATCGTTCAATCGGTATTTGCATACGTCGATACTCTATAATTTTAATTTTTGTATAAACGCTACGAGGATAAAGGTAGGAACCTGTAAATTTAAATTCAAAGTGAAACGCCCAAAAATCCGTATTTTCGTTCGGAGAATCGAAGAAGGAACCGCGGGGTGTCCTAGCTATGCGTACACGACAGTTACTAAATAGTCGAACTAGTATATGTTTAATATTTTGATTGTTTCTCGATGCGAACGTCGATTCGATATCGGCTTGAATTCGAGAAAATTGTTCCTGGCCAAAAGTTGTACGGCCGGACTGGCTCCACTTGCTGGTGGTTGTCTCATGTAAAGCAACTGTCCGTCTACCTCTCTTACCCGGCGGGGCAACCATCCTCTGCCACTTCTGGAACAATGTAGTCTTCAGGCAGTCACGAGGCGAAAGCGCGTAAGCCTTGTGCCTCGACATTAATTCCTGCATCGGTTCCAGTATCACGCATAACTTCAAACATGAAAGAAAAAAACGTATATATATCAAATCCAGTCCGTGGCAAATATCGAATTGTGTGAAAAAATATATGTGCGAGACAATGGGGGATGAAATCAGCACGATAGAGATAGGGGCAATTATGATGGCAACACCAATATAATTATTTGAGCATGAATTACATTGAATTATGACAATTAAACGAATCTCACAATCATTTAAGATAATGAAAAATAAAGCTTTGCATTTAAATTATATATTTATAACGAAATTAAACATTTTTCGCACACAAATTTCTTCGATTCTCGAGATTGGTCGGAGAACGATGACTTACCCTAAGGTAATTGAGGGTAGAATTCGTTATGCCGTTTCTCGTGATGTTTTTGGTGAGCTGTTCGAGTCCCGAGGGATCCTGTTGAGCAGTTGACACGGTCATGCCGACCACCGATCTCGGTACGAGTTCTCGATGGCCTCTCACGGACATGTGCCACGTCTTTATCCTCATAAGATCGTCAAAAGTGAACTCCAGTATTAGCCTTCCCTCCGTACACACCTGAAATAACGACGAACGAGCCTCGTTACTTGTTACACGATCGATGCAACAATGATTTGTATATCGTACGGTTGTATCGCGATTCCCAGTTTGGTTTTCGGCTCTCTCGTTATATATCGGTCTCACTTAATACTACCACGTGTATTGCTTTCATATCCGATCCTACGAAGGTTTATCTCAACCGAATCGGTGGGTGTATTTACATCCACGTTCATGATCGACCGATTCGCAAATACCGGAGGCATATCCAGATCGGTTAGCAAAGAAACCGTGGCTTTTCAAGCCCGAGTCCATGACCGTTAAACGTGTACAGGGAGACGGAAATTCACATACGGTTATGTAGTAAGTTAGAGGAGCGAATTTCCCATGAATGACGAAGAGAGAAATTTGTAGGTCGGGTGGAGAAACGCGAAAAGGACTCGATGGCACAGGCCTAATGTCAAAATGCCTATCTCTCGTTTCTCGTTTCGGTTCTAGAGTACAGAGACGTATGACAAGTCGACGAGTGACGGCGTTACAAGCGTTAAAGTCGACGTTTGACAAGTGGCTCGTAATTTCTTGTTCGGTGGAAAATTTGACAAGTTGACAAGAACGAGTCATTCGCGTCAGGCTCGAAACGAGAATGCTCGGTATCGCTATCGGTCTCTCTTCCTCTCTCGTTCTTCCATCTAAGAATTGTAACAGCAAACGGATTTGCGTGTATGAAACCGCGAGAGAATCCGACGAACACGAGCTACCGCTGTGCTTCTTCATGCTAGTACACAGCTGTCAGTTATAATGCTGACGTCTCGGGAGTGTCGTACGCATCAACCGTTGATTGCACATCGGTTGCAAAGAGCCGAGTCTCGTTAGCGACGAAAAGATGTATCTCAATTATCATTTTTCGTGCAAACTCTGTCTCTATTTTGTGGAGACCCGAGACCAAACCGAGACGAGTCTCTCGTTACTGCTTTCAATGGCTTTAAGCCGTTTTTTCTTTACTATTATCAGGAATATATATATATTATCTTTTTCTTATTATTACCTTCGCGACCATAGGTTTCCCGTGATGCGTAACCATTACGCAATGTTCACAATCTAGCGTTATGCTCGTATTGTGAAAAGATTCCTTGGGGTGCTTCATGTTGTAGTACAGCTCCGTAACTCCACCCTCGAATATCGAGCGAAAGTACCTTGGTATTAACGTCCTTCCTATCACTGTCAAATAGAGAGAACGTGTTAGTAGATTGGAAAGTTTTTTCTTCTTTAATTATTTGACGGTATTAAGGAAGAAAAAAGTACGTTTAAAGATATGTGTTTTGTACAAATTATCTGTAATACACGCTTTCAATAAGACAAGTTTTGTGAGATAAATAATTGCCACTCGGCGTGAAAGATACGTTGAAAGACTTTAATAATAAAACGTAACTAAAAAGCGTGAGTTTATATTAATATCCATGGATGTTAACAAAAAATGCTCAAAGTGAGTTCCTAGAAAAATTTATACGATCATTTCGTTTTTATTTCTTGAAAATAAAAACGTCAGAAAATGAATAAATGATTATTTGCCTGTTATTATTAATCGAACTTACTGTATCTCTTGGGTCCGTCGTCTAGGCAAAACGTGAGGGTAAAGGTAGCATCGTCTTCGAAAAATTCGTTCGCGAACGAGTCCCACCAGAGGTTGTCGCTTTCCTGCAAAAATACAAAATACGCAAAGAAAAATAAGATTAAATCCGTTGGAAAAATATGATTTCGTTCGTTGAAATCGTTGCGCCAGCAAACATGTCGTGGAAATGAAAAGTTGCAATGGGTGAGAACAAAAAATGATGTTGTTTCGTGATCGAGGGTCGTCGATATTTTCCAGAGTGTAGAAAAATATGGTGAACGATGTGGCAAAAGGTGAGGTGGCATAAAGAATCCTGAGAAGGACGAGGGACGAACGAGTAACGTTCGCCTGCTCGCTGAATAACGCATGACTGTCTGGCTTGAAATTATAGCTGCATTTCTACCCTCGGCCAAGTATCCAAGATCTATCCCCTGGTTCCATTCACCGAGTTTTCATTCAATTATGCATCTAAACGCTCGCCTTATTATACTTATCCTCACGACGTTGCAATTATTTTTGTTATCACTCTGATAATTTCTTACATCGCTTCTCATTCATATTCATGTATTCGTCCTTAATTTCGTTGATGGATTGGAATTGCCACGTCAATATGTGTGAAAATATTAGTTACATTTTTGAATCGAGAAATAAGGGACAAAGAGAGAGAAACAGAGAGACAGAGGAAATTATATTTTGTACGAAAAGTGCGATCTTCCGCACATCTTGAAATAACTTTCGACACAACTTTTCGACAGGCCTGGTGGATTTGTTCGTTGTAAAGTAAAGCTCCCTCGAGAGAAGTTGAATGTACGATGGGAAAGTTGGTTGGAAAAAGTTCGCGGGCCGTGTAAAGTGGCCGTAATACGCACTGTAGACGTGAGAGAAAGAGAGAGAGAGAGACTAAAGGTGTTCCAAGGTGGTCTGTAGTACTTTAACTATATACATATATATAGATATGTATAATATAATGTGAGGTAATATAAAACTCAATGGAGGAAGAGGAGGGAATTTTTTTATTTGACTCTTTGAGCTACTAATCGTGAACATTGAAATAACGACTTCACGAACTCGCGAAGGAAGAGAGAGAGAGAGAGAGAGAGAGAGAATAGAATGATTATAATCGTTGATCGGTTTTCTTTTTTCTTACGCTAGACACTCGATGGAGTTTATGAAGTGCGAATTAGTGGTTCGTATTTTTCTGGATAAATCGTACAAATTTTTAACTTCACCGTGTACCACGAATACTTATGGGGAAAATTGGAACGTTCAGTGACCGTAATTACGAGCGAACCGTAAGATCGAAATAATTACACGCGAATGTAAAAACAAAATTGCATATCGTTCGATGAAAACACAAAAATACGGTTTTCATAATTGCTCAGTGTGTTTGGAAGCTTTTTCGTGGAGTAAATGACGAAAAAATAATACGCAAATTTCAATTTGCATTTTCCGTCTCTGCCTTTTTTATTCCCCTGAACTATCCAGCTTTTTTCGACAACTTAACATAATCGCAGTGATTACAATATCTTTTAAAAATATTTAATTTATGTAGAAAATAATGGCGAGTGACGCACATCCTAATAACTTTTTCCAAGTGTGATTTTTCGATTTCAACAAACATTTCAAGCAATTCGACACGAGGGTCGAGTAAATTATCTTATTTTCATAAATGCTTGGCCCATAAGAAAGGAAAGTCGATTGGAAATATCGAAAAGGCGATTGAAACGTGCGTGAAACACGATGTAGTTTCCACGAGGTCCTGATATCTCGATAATAACGTCGATCGATACAGCGCAATTTTCAACCCCCGTGACGTTGGCTCGTCAATATCATCGGTGCAACATAGTGCCCTGTGATATATCGTACGTTTTCGAGCGGGATTCTTCATTTTCCTATTTTGAGAATGTAAAATTGACATACATTGGCCAGGTACGTTGAGTTTCGAGCAGCTCTTCTAGAGGTTACCACGGACGAAGCGAGGGGGAGGGTAGCTCCCCTTCGAGGAATTCGCCAGGGCCCTGAGCCAAAGATTCATCGGGTATATTGCACGAACTCCCACGATTATATAGACGCGAGTTAACCGTACGTATATAAACTACGAAAAGTTCGTCACTTGATATACGATCTTCTCTCGACAATGGACCAGGCAATTTAGTATCGTGTCGTCATATTCGCGGAAAAAAAAGATTTACATTTCTCTTCGCGTGTTTAAGCTTTGGGCCGTGTGTGCCAAATCAAGCAAACTGTTGCCACTCTTCGCAACAGGACAAATTGATATTTCTGGCAAAACGTCTGGGGTGCCGCGAGAAATAACCTTAGGTAGCGCGATGCAGCGAGCGAGCGAGCAGCGTGCCACATATCAAACGAGGCTAAATCATACGGTACGAGAGAAAAGACACGGCAAAATAGAGCGAGTGAAAAATTTCGAATGGATGTTTTACTATCTATCAAATGTCCGAAAAAGATTCACCGTTTTAACGTTTCCCCAGTCGCGCGTTCAGATTTACGATTATGGCACGCGTTTCGTGCTATCTGCGCTAAAAGAGCGCGATCCGCTCGACGCGTCACGAAAATATCGAGATCGATCGTACTATAGTCGTCGATAAAAAAAAAAATTCGGCAATTCCGAGATTTTGATTGAAATCGAAATTCGAGATATCGATCCAAGGATTTCTTAAAAGAAATCCGATTGTATTCGGATATCGGTTTCCTTGAAAAAAAAAAAATTTATCGTCCTCAGACTAAAAAAAAATCAATCAATTTGTACCGAAATATTATAATGACGTACTTAACGTTTGAATTATTGATAAAAACGCGCGCATGATAATTTATTATAGATGAGAACTCCAAAAATGTATGCGTACCGATCGAAATTTTTCCCGACTAATAAAAATTCGTATATTACGATAAAATTTTCATTTTCAAATAACTCCGCCGCAAAAAAAGAAAACAAAAATCCAGATACCTCCCCGGCAGTTCGATAAATAATACCATAAGAGCCGGGGGGGAAAAAACCCCTCAAAAAAATAAAAATAAAAATAAAAATATGAAAAATACCATTCGTCGAATTCTTGCGATCGATAGAAGCACGATTTTTTTTACACAAAAATTTATCAAACCCTCGTCTCGTTCTCGCTGGTATCGTTGAAAATGTCTTTTGCCACGGTCTATACGAGATAGACGAGTCGACAGGATTTTTCGCCCGGACTGTACCACCCCGCTGTTGTTGGGGTGGGGAAGTGGGGTGAGAAGGAGGGAGGCAGGGGGTTAGAGAGAAGGAGGCAGGGAGACTAGGGGTGGTATATGATCGTGTATATACCAACCGGGTAAAGTATTGTCGGCGCGCTCCACCTCTGTCATTTACAACGAAAAAGTCTTTAATGACGATCGGCTAAGCCGATCGGGACGATACGTACATGGAAATATCGAGAAAAATGTTGTTCGGTGACCCATCATTTTTCAAAAATTTCGCATTATTATTTCGTACTTATTGTTAAAACGAAAGATTTCCCTCTGGCTCGTGGACGAGAGACAAAACTAACGCGGCTTGCTCGAGTATATACGGCCAGGGGCGGCAGTGAGTGGGGCCGCCGGAGGGAGACGGGCGCGAGGGTCGGGGTAGGGGGAAGTGGGGAAAGGGGAGGGGAGAGGGGGGGGGGGAGCACGAAGGGGATGGGACGAGGTAGGTGGGAGTGGAGGGACGGGGGTACAATATGGGTTATCGAGGTAGGAGGGAGTATGGGGTGGAGGAGGGGTGGGGGGCACCCTCGAGGGAGGCCAGGGGCCCTCATTTTATTACCCGGGCTCGTGCAAAGGTTCTCAACTTTTTCCTCAACTCGAAAACTTTCTCACTGGAGATTCACGATGACGCACACACGCACGCACGCACACACACACACACACACAGCCACACTTATACAGACAGGAGCGCATGAGCACACAACCCTTCTCATGTGTCTCTCTACGTGTGTGCATGCAAACCCAGAAGCACGCGGATTATGTCGTGTAAACAAGGCTGTATATCTCTCTCTTGCACTCAGGGGGCGCGAGAGCAACTCGCGCGCGTTGATGAAGCGTGGACATACGCGAGGGAGGAAAGAGAGCGAGAGAAAGAGAGAGAAAGAGAGAGAAAGAGAGACCAGGGGACCGCTCACTGGTACGAGCGTCGACCTGTGGCCAGAATCAAAGGAAAAGTTTTGGGGTGGGCTGAGTTTTCGGGGAGGGGACGGGGCCGAACAAAAAAAACATTATTACGTCAACGAAATGGCTCCTCCGGCAGTGACAGCGACTTTGGGCGACGATTCGTCACCCCGTTCGTCGTACGACTTCAAAAGAAGGAGGAAAATGAGCACGATTCAATTTGAAATTAAGCACTCGAGACGGATGACGATGCTAATAGCGATACTTCGCTTTGGGATTAAGTCTCGATATTGACTCGGCTAATTGTTCGGAAGAACGGATTCGATTGTCGTGGCGACGCTGCTACTGTTTATATGTCGTCGACTCGAGGACTTCTCATGCGAAACAAAAATATATTTTTCTTCCCTCGGGAAGATTATTACACGTGGGAATTCCCGGGTGGAAACAATTTATAGGCGGGGTATACTTTTTTCTTTTATATTTCATGTTCTATGTACCGGCAAACGGGCTGGGTAAAACGACGAACTTAACGTAAATGTCTGAACGTCGAAATTTCGGGCATATCAATTTTCGTCTCTAAATAGCCGTGTTCATTAATTTAACGACAGGTTACTTATTAAACTGACCTAATGAGTAATCGCGAGTTTTTCATTAAATTACTGAGATACGTGTCCATGTATTAGAGACAAAATTATACCAGATCGATGGTAGAATATAATTATGAAGGACCACGATGGAAATAATTCAAAGTACCAACTTATTAAAAAAAGACACGATTCGATATTTTTTTTTCTTGGTCACCGGTGATAATTATGGATAGTTTGTCTTATCGAGAAACGCAATATTAAATAATAATATCCACGCATGAGATAATTCCGTAATTTTTGACAATATGAAATATTTATAACAGAATTTATAAACACCGTGCAATTTTTAAATTTAAATAAGCTCGATCGAACTATGAGCACGTTGGGCACTTGGTCGAATCAACGACGATTCGCGATGCTTATTTTGGCCATATCTTTGCTTCCCCTTGTCTATTAACCACTATATTTTCTATTGTTTTGGACCAATGCCAAACAGGAAGAGGAGATAGAGAAAGAGAGAGGCGAGGGCGTAGCGAGGTTGTATCTCGTTTTGACGGTGCCAGAGTAAGAGAGAAAGAAAAGAAAAGTTGAATTCACGGTGTAAACCAGGCGTGTAAGTGCGACAGTGTCGAGGCCTAAGCCACGTTTCTTATCTCGACAGGCCCCGCCGGGAAAGGAAGTCGCTTCGTCTTTCGAGACCGTCGAGAAAGTACCGAGAGAAAGCACGTGGAAGTACTTCAGGTATAACTCTACCTTACTGATGTAAACGCTCGTATATACATATACGTATATAGGTATAATCCATGGTTTCGTTCCACTAAGAGAGCACCACAACGAGAGAAGGAAGAACGCCCAGGAGCACGGAATCTTCTCGCGGCACTCCCGACTCTCGCCAGTTTCTTTTATTTATGTATATAGAAGATTTAGAAATATATATATATATATATATTTCTTTTTTAGATAATTATTTCTCCGGGCACTCGTGTCGCTGCTTTAGACTCTCATTCCGCGAAATTCTCCTTCAGATTTATTCATCGTTCGAAAAATTTGTTACATATTATACAGTCGGAATTTTTGAGATCGAAGAAAAAAGGAGATTTATATTGCCTAGATATTATTTTCTCGTAAAAAATTATCCTCGTAAAAAATTGCGAGATTTGTATTATTTTACCTTTTCTCAATTTTCAGAAGTGGAAAAATGTATAATTAATTCTTATTTATTCGAATCAGAATTTGTACGAACGATAATCCAACAATTGAAAGATTTCTGCACCGACAATAATACCTATGCAATATTAATTTTGTCTTAAGACATAAAAATAAAAATTAACTTCTTCGTAAAATCAGTTTAATTTTTTTTTCTTTTGTAATAAAAGAAAAGGACATTTTTCGTGAGAATTTAATTTTGTTTCAAGTACAGGGTCAAATATCGTTTTAATGCGGTTCAACGACATAATCTCCGATGCGTTTCGCGACGTTTGGGACGAAGACAACATCTTTGTATTTAATGAAGGACAATTTCACGTAGTAGGAGTACTCCGCGGTGTACCAACTCCGCCTCTGGCAGCCACGAGCTCTGTCTCTCGTCTTTCTCGCGGTCTGTACCTATGGTATTCCTTCCTTCGCGAGGTATAGGTATCTTTACCATGAGTCTACATCTTTCATCCCATAGTGGTAGTGGTAGTGGTGGTGGCGGTGGCGGTGGTGGTGGTAATAGTAACATTGGGAACGGTATATCGCACTTTCCTCGTACTATCGTGCACCATTGCAGGGTTCACCTACGACCAAAGGGTATGGAGAAGAGAAGATAGGCAGAGAGCGAGACGGAGTGATCACTCGGAGAATCTTGGGCAGAAACCCTGCCATCGGTCAGGTCATTCTCACCGCAGGACCACCCAAAGACTATCGCCTTGGCCCAGAGCTCGATGATAGTGCTCGGTTTACGATAGGGTTCGCCACATTCTGACCAAATATGAACTTTCCAAAGTGGTAACTAATACAGTTCTCTTCGAACGAAACGAAATATGAGATTTAACACTAGGACGTTGTAAAAAAACAAATTAACTATCGAAAATCATCGGAATGCTGAAGCTATCGACTTTTCATCTTGGCCATTTTTTCGCATCCCCATACAATTTTGTAAACACCCTGTATAGTCTATTGTATTGATTTTAATGAAATTCATGTTAATTACTGTTATTCTGCAGAATAAAAAAAGAAAAGAGAACTCTCCCAAATTTATGAGAAGTGTTCAATAAAATAAACAACTGATAGAAATCGAGTATGTCATTGAACAACTTCATTTTTCTATTCAACTAAATTTTGGTTTTTCTTAGATATTAGTCGATTATGAAAAATCAGCAGAAAATTCTAATAAACAAACGTTTTGAAAAAATTTCAAGTAAAAAAATGAATGATGGCCAATGTATCTTAAATATCGAAAGAACAATAATGTTCTGTTATAATAGGTGGTGCATCGAACAAGCTTCAGTAGGGTTAAATGCAGAGGTGAAAAAAAAGAGCACGGTACATAACGATAATAGATCTCTTCGAATCGGAACGTGTGATACTTTTCCCTGACTGCGCTACTACTGTTACTACTGGGCAATAGCCTCGATTCTCGACGAAGCGAAATGACAATGAGGAACACAGTGAGAGAAAGAGAGAAAATAGTAACGACGTTGTGCTCGCCACGTATCGGGGCAGGTAACCCAAAAACCTGAATATTGCAACGTTCCACTATTAATAATCCGTTTAATGGCCTCGTAGCGTATTTACGAAGTGGCAGTGGGAGCATAGGAAGAGTCGTTACGGAATATCCTCAACTATTATTACGGTGTATGTGTATCAAAGTACGTTATAAAATTGTTCTGACGCGAACTCCACATCGTTAAGAAAGGACGCGCGAAATTACCACGAAAAATATTTGCTTTGTTTATTGACGTATCGATCAATGATTGATTGTATGGATTGTCTATTCGTGTACCGATCGAGTTTCCGCGTTGGTCTTCCACTAAATCGACGAGAATATAATATTTTAAATGTGAAAGATCCGTACTTTGACTTTCGAAAAAATGTGACCTCATAAAAACTGTATACGAATAAATTATTCAAAATTGCGAATGACAATGAAAAAAAAGTTAACAATAAAGTAAATTCGACATTGATTGGTTCGATATCTCGGCATATATAGGGAAAAATAGTAATTCAAAAATGAGTTTGATTCGGTGATAATAATTCCTTCGATGTTTTTTTGATCGTATGAGAAATCCAATCTGCAAATTTCTTCTCGATTGTGATCGAAGTCGTGAGATATTGTTCTTGGTATGTCAAGAACGTGTGAAAAGTCGTTCGGTCCATTGGAAAGAATCGATTCGTCTCGGAATATTTGAAGATTGAGGCGTAAGAGAGGGTGGGAGGGAGAGGGAGGAAGGTCCTAATGATTTTTCGATCCTCGACCAAGTGTACGATTCCGACCGGTCAGGGACGGCGAGTGATGCCCACGGTCGCGCACCGGGCACATGGAACGTCCGATGAGTGGAACGAGGTCATCGTTGCCTCGATGACCTCGGTACAGGGCGAGGGGGGACTGGCCGAAGCCACTGTCGATATAATATACCGTGCTCCTTCTCCTCTTCCAACGTTGCTGCTGGAAGCCGCTCCAGTTAGTACCGCGATCTCAATGGGAAGCGAGGAAGTTTCGATCGTACGTGACGCTCTATACTCTCGTATATCGGAACGGAAAAAGCTTCGTTCCTCTCTGATCTCGTAAATATATATATATATACACGGGCGATAAACACGAAAACGTTACCTTTTATCCGTTATTTTCTCGGTCACGTGCAACATCACCAGATCTTGATAACATTTTTCATCCCGCCTACCTTACTATATATATTGTACGATATTTCGTGAAAAAGCATTATCGATGGAAAAATCAACCAATAATCGTAAATAAAACGCACGAGCAAAAATTCGTTTTAAAATCATCCTTAATCATGGAAAATACCAACGAAAATTTGATCTTAATTAACGAAAGAGAAACTTTGATACCATTTCGATACGACGCAAACTTCGCCCGAGACGAATCGATACTTGAGCAACGATCCGCGAAATATAAGGGAGCGAATATCATCCCGCGTTTTTTCCTCGAGAGTTAAGAAAAAAAAAGTCTGGAGACTGAATCAAGAAGAATATCCGAAGACATCAAAGACAATATTTGAGAAAAAAAGAATAAAAGTAAGGTAAAAAATGGAATGCAAACAGCTCTTATACGAAACAAGAAAATGAAAAGTATCGATCTGCGTGTAAAAGTACAAAATATATTTTAAATTCTGCCCTTGATCGATTATTTTAAAATGACGTTTGAAAAAACGAACCACCGTTTTGTTCGTTTTATCGAGTTATCTATCGTTATTCAAAGATTTCAATTTTTTCGAATGAAAAATCATCGTAAGAAATTGGCGCTGGTTCTAGACGTTGTCAGGAATGACCACAGTCCCAAGGGCTAACGAGTCAGCCGGAGGTCGAACCGAGAGCCACAGAGGGGTTGTTATACAACGCGGTATTCGCTATGTGTATAGAAAAGGGAAAAGGAGAATGCGAACCCTCCCGGAGAGGGTGAACCGCGGAAGTAACGGCGCGGGTTGGCTGGCTCGATGAAACATACACACCCACACGCACGCTGACAACATCCGAGGAGATCCGCGACGACGATATCGCGAGAACGAAGATGATTTATTACTCCGAGACACGCCAAGACTCTGGTGGATTTACGGGGATGGCGTATTAGCATTGGAAAGGACTGACCAGTTTCGTATACGTAATTACGATGACCGCTCTCAAATTGAAGTGCATGCGCGACTCGTGGCATTCGTTTCCGAGAAAATTATTCTTACCGGTACGGTGAAATACGCGTAACCGACTTTTACAAAAAATACAACTAGTTCGTGGATATAAATTGAAAAAACTGCAACGATAGGAAAAATAATATTTTTAATAAAAATTGATAGGAACGGCAGAAACTTGATTGTATCGATTAACACTGATCGAGGAATCAACGAGCAATAGTTGATTTTGTAAAATATATTTTTGAATTAAAAGTCGAATGATTGAAAAATAATAATATTTAACATGACATTTCTGGCGATGGGTGAATTTAGGTTGAGTCGATGATTACTAATTGTGAAATCGACGGGCAATTACAAATGTTCAAAAGTATGCACGTGATCGGTAATTAATTGGGGGAATTGATTAATTGATTAGACTTTTGATTTGTAGATATTGGCAGTCCAGCGTGTGCGTCTGCAGTGGCTACTTCGATGCTTCGACACACTGTAACGTTCGAGAATATTTCGATCGTCCGGCTCTCGCGATATACGGGCCAATGTCGTCACTCCACCGCGCGCACTTTATCGTTCACGAAGGTGGCAAAGTTGGCACTCTCTTGTCTCTCGACCAGTCACCCTTCATCAGCGAGCGCGTATATTTAGAACACACACGATGCGTTCTAGCTTACTTTACGCCAGATTTACGAAGACTTTCGGCGTAAGATCTCCCGGAAACGTTTGGCCCCTATGATTCACGGGATTTTATATTTTCATCTATTTTCGTTGGCAAACCATGAATATAGGAAAATGTGCGTTTAGAAAATGTTGCGATTATTCCAGTCTGACCGTTTCCATTTAAAACGATCGTTTTTCTACTTTTCACTTATTCGCATACTTTTTCCCCAACAATGGGCATGATTATTTTTTTTTAGTATTCTACAAAATCAATAAAACATCAAATAAAAAAAAATTATAAATCAACGAATTGGCAGAATAATATTTTTATGATTCTCACAAATTTACTGAAGAATTTGAAAAAAAAAATTCTCTTCACGTTGAAATATCGGTTTATACAAAATTATGACCAATGCATAAAGAAATTGGCATCGCGAGCATTTTTTATATCGATGCAACAAGATCGAATAGTTTTTCAAGGAATAAAAATAAAAAAAATAAATAATATACTTAAATGAAGGTAAAAAATCAGAAAAGGTCCTCGACACAGATCGGCGAATCGCGAGTCGAAGGATCATTAAATGAGCATTAGAACTCATTACTATTTCTACCCCGTTTCTCTCTCTCTCTCTTTCTTTCCTCGACCGAAGGAGAAAGCGAATAAAAAAAATATATAAAAACAAAATAAACCCCATTTCTGTGACGACATGACAAGAACCATTAAGTCGTCTCGTCGCAACATAAAGGGTGTTATCACTGTCTCTCCCCAATATCTAATTTACGAAACACGAGCGATCGAATTCGCGAAAAACAGAAAAAAGAAACAAACACCCATAAAAATTGAAACCATTTCCCGCGCATTGTCATTTTAATTCCATCGTGTACCTATACAACGATAGAAAACTCGTTCGGTCGTAATCGAGCGAGGACATAATTGTAGGAGGGGAGGGAAAGAAATGACACTCGCAAAGTGTATTAACGGAAAAACTTCGACGGCGCATATCGTTCGCGTCGACGCGTCGTGTATATAAATTTCTTTATCCGCTCGCGGAAACAGCTGGACGATGACTTCTCGCTTTCGTATCTTATCTCTTATCGCGAATCCACGCGGCGCTCCCTCCCTTTCTTCATATCGCGTATGTGTGCAAAGCGTGTACATACACACGCGCAAACACACACACACACACACACACACAGAGACACACACGCGCGTACGTTATATGGGCCAGATAATTTTATAATACGCGGGGGTGGCAACATCGAGGTGGTGATATACACGTCCATGTATATATAGGCATGCACACGTGTGACGGAGAGGGAGCAAAGTCTCGTGCGGGATCCCAAGCGCGTTTAACGGTCTTATCCCGATCGAGCCAATAGCCCAGGCGCCTCGAGACGCCTTCCGTCACACGGGTAGAGTTTTTTACCCCACCACCCCTCTCGCGAATTCTCTTTCACTTTTCCCTGCGTGGCTGTCCGAGCTCTTCGTACGACGAGGAACGGTGCCAGTCTTTCGGCGATAAACCACCCTCGATATATTTTTACAATCGATACAACGAGCGTAAAAAGTCGATTCTCGCGGTACACGTGTATGCATACGAGCGTGTACATCGATTTTCGAGCTAAGTGAAATATAAATCTGTGGTGGAGCGTACGACGAAGGATTTGTTCGTGAGATAAATATACAAGGTGGTGTTCGATGACAAAAGGATACTCGAAAATACATACGAAAATAAGAAATGACTAAGAAATTTTTTTTTTTTCTTCTAATCGTTATCGATCTTATTTTTTTAAGAAAGATATGATTCTTTAATGTTTATTTGAAAAAATTGCAATTATTCTTTGGAATAACACATGTAAGGTATGAGAAAATATTTGAAAATACGAATGATCGTTTAGGGTGTACAATAATACGATATAAATATTGGAAAAATAAATACTTGAAAAATAACTCACCTCAGTCCGCTGCTGTAACCTCTTGTTGAGTTCGTAGAGTCGGTAGTCCGGTTGTCCAAAGTAGGGAGTATGCCTCCTGGGGACAGGCAACGATCTGTCAGACCACAGACCGATTGGTCATGTTAGGGTGCTGTGTATTACTGTATAGTATAGAGTATACTGTGTGTATTATATTTCGTGTATGTCATCGCGCGTGTAAATTCATGCATATTTATTTTTCACCATATTAGCGCGTGAGGTACGACGTACGATAACAACTCGAATTTCACGTGTCCACGACCACGTATCTACAATCTACACACTACGTATTTAGGTAGATTATAAATACGGGGTCGTTTAAAAAAATCAAATAAAAAAATCCCATGCACGATCAAATTTATTTTTCCAAAATACGAGAATCATTATGTGTAATCTTAAAGTTTATTAATAAAAAATAAATAAAAATTAGACATACAGTCTGTCGCGTGGGGAAACAATTATGCACATTTTTCTTTGCGGGGACTCTGGATAATGGGCTTCGATTTATGATCGTTTGATCATTATTCAGAATCAATTATAAAACGCGAATGGCATCTGGTCCAACGCGCTTAGATAATTTGAAAAGCAAACTCGTCGACGAAATACTTTTCGAAAGTATGAAAAAAATTTTATATTTATTTTTGAAATAATTCGGGAAAAACACACAAGTTTTTGTAACTCAAAAGAATTAACGCACGATTTATTTAATGTGATTCGAATTTTGTTTGATTAAGGATTGATTAATCGCTATTTTTAAGCAAATATCTGATTGTATCGCATACGACTTTTCGCCAACACGTGTCTACGCGTGCGACTGTTCTAGCTTACTGGTCCGTCTCGATCCAATCTGTCCGAGAACGAGTGCGCAAATGTGGCGCGCATCCCTACCACTCATGCCCGGCAGACGCCTCTCGGCACAAAGAGACAGGAAGGGCAATGACTTATATAAATATACTAAAGAAATAAGTGATTTGCGATTAACATATAACTCCGTAATTGGAAAAAATTCTGCATCCCTTTCGATTCGGACTCCGAGTATGTTTCAACCCTTTCAGATAGGACACCCTGTATAACCGTCCACCGATCTACCCCTTAATTCGCCGTAAAATCCTTTTATTATCCGCAGAGATATCAATGCGTACCATAACAATTAATCGGTAATAACTAATTTCGTATGATTTAAATACACGCTTTCATGAATATTCATTTAAATATATGCTCGTACATAAACCTCATCGATGCGTTTGCTCGTGTAACGATACGAAAGTGTTATTAAATACACATTATGACCTAAAGCCTATTAAATATAATAATCTAATAAATCTTCCAACGTCGTGGTTAAGTTGGAAAGTTGGTCAAGATCACGGATGCCAGATATTCCGGATTAAGCGTTCCGGTTAACGCGGTGGCCAATTAGAGCGCGCCTTGGATCGATAGCACTATCGTTCCACCACGCGCGACTGATACACGTGTACACGGAAAAACTCGTCGAGCGAGAAGAAATTATCGGTGCTTAATGCATCGCATACGGCGGGTAAGGTTAATGTTCCAACGACGAAGACTTTAGCTCGATTGGCGGTTAAACGTATTCGCTAATGAGTAAGAGAGAGAATGAGATTCGTAGGGTGCGATAGAGCTCGAAACACTGGCATATAGGCGCGAGAATAAAGAGGATATCTGCGATTAGGAACGAGTATTATATGCGCGGGCACGCGTAGAGTAACGTGGCGAGTCATTAGGGAAGAAACTGTGCAGACAGCGAGAGACAGAGGGAAATAGAGAAGCAACAGTGCTAGGTGATTAATAATAACGAGTGGATATACGTTATTATAAAGCAGTGACTCGAACACCGGTATAATGGAGAGCTCATCCACCCTTTCGACAAACCACCGTTACAGTCGAGAACGTTGATACCTCTCGTCAACTTCAGCTGTCCGATATTTAGCCCTGGACCAGTGAGGAAAAACAAACCAAACGACTCGGAGAGAAAGAAGACGAAGAATAAAATATTGACCGCGTGTTTAATATATGAACTATGAAAAAGGGAGTGAAAAGGGGCAAGCTCATCGATCATTCGGCGTTTATGAACGGTATTGAATGAGGCACGTCGTCTCGCGTAACGTAACAAGATGATGAGAACGTAAAGAACCGAATTAACTGCGCATGCACATATATACATGTATACTTATATATATATACCTATGTATATAAAATACATGTGTATATAGGGACAAGAGGGGGTTCTCGTCAAATGCTTGTAATACAGGCTGACTCGCTGGGCCTCCGTGCGCGGAGATCGATCAACCATCCAAGAAGACGAAGAGGAACTTAACTTTGACCCTCGACCCTCTCCCACTTTCTTTCGCTCGTTCGACGGCTATCGAACACGTATTCGCATGGAGTGTGCTGCAACAACTCGTCGGTTAGAGAGTAAGAGAGACGTTCGCGTATATATACCAATGAACAGAGGAGCATAGCAGGGATACAAAACGTGGGGTCCCTGCTCTGAAACTTAAAGGGGTGCCACCGACAGGGAGACTTTTCGAAAGGACGAGTAGGGAGCGGTGAGAGGGGAGGGAAGGGGAGTAAAGGGTGCAGAAGGTTGTAAAGGCCAAACTGGTGTATAGCGTACGTCATAGTAAACTGCACAAAGAGAGCAAACGAGATGAACACAGATGAGAGAAAGATTGAGAGGAGAAAATAGAATAAGAGAGAAGGGCATTTCTCGTAGGGACGACGAAGGGACCAAGGGACGAATTTTACGGGCTCGAGGCGATACGTATGTACCAACCAGTCGCTACAATTCAACTTGTAAACATTGGACAAAGAACAGAGCGTCATTAGTTTATCGGCGTTATATTGATTTCGTAGGACAAAAAAGAAGAGAATGTCCCTTCCAATCGGAGGGAATTCCCCGTTGGCGCACGCGACTCGCGAAGACGATCGTAGACACCGGGGAATCCCCCGTCTCGGTGTTGTCCCTATATAGTATACACATGGCGTGTGGCACATGGTAGCTCTAAGACGAGAATGGGAAAAGTACATTATATATAGGTGCATATAAACACACAGAGACAAACATATATATAATCGCGCGCCCTCTAACAGCACCGCAGTTAGTTATTAAGCTCGGGTTAATGGGTTTAGTTGGGCAGAGCTAATGGGCATATCGCGCGGTGTCGGTTCTTAGTCGCGTTGCAATCAGCTGACGACCAGCTGATCTCGTCGTTCCTATACCGTCAACATGGAAACTACACAACGACGTCAACGACGACAACGACGCCAACTACTATAACTACGACGACGACAACAACGACGACGACGACGACAGTGACGAGAACGAAGAGAATGACGAAGACACCGATCGATCTTACGAGCGGTTTTTGAGCACCACTGCATGCAGGATTCTCAGATTGGGTTATACAGCGTGAGACGAGAAAAGGGCCAAGCGCATAGTTCGAGCGCTGGTCTTTTATCCCTCTCGCACCATTTTTTTTTCTCTCTTGCAGTATGGAATGTGTGTGAAACAGAGACGGAACAAGAGACAGAGGGAAAGAGAATAGGGTGGGGGAATATATACATACATACATACACACATATACGTAGATGAAGAGAGAAGCGAAGAAGAGAAATAGAAAGCGCAAGGAGAGAACTGTGGGGTTCGAGTCTCTCTCTCCCTCTATATATATATATATATATACATACGCATAGATATAGATATAGGATAGGAAGAAGCGAAAAGGGTGGACAAGAGGGTGTTATTAGGGGTTGCTCATAGGGTGGCAGTGTGCGATCAATGCCAGAGTCATGCTAGTCACCCCTGGAGTCTATATATAGTCGGGGCACACGTGTATATTCCCCCCGTTTCCTTCCCTCGCTCGCTCGCCCCCCCCCCACTCCCCCACCCTACCGACCTCCTCCTCTTCAACCCGACTACCGTCCCCACCCCTCGCCACCCAAGCCCCTGTCTTGTACATAGTATATATATACTCGTGTCCGTATATATGCATTCGTAGACTCATGTACGAGAGCTTATGTAAAGCGTATGTAAAACGTACTACATATGCTGGAAATATGCACGATCATATGTACCGTATATACCATACACGTATAAATATAGGTATACATATCGCCGACGGTTTTACCCCGTAGCAAGAACTCACCCGGAGATATAGGTGCAGACTGTCGTGGATGAATTTATGAGCGTACCGTACGCATGTGCGATTCCCCAACTATTTACTCGCGATTATTCAAAAAAGAAGAAAAAAAGACGTCGAGGAACGATGTTAAGCTGAAATGAACGAGCATCATCGACGCATAAACGCGTCGAGGAGTCGACAAACTTAATGGTTGTCGGAGGAAGAGAGAAGGAATTCACGGCGGATGGTAGATTCGTGTTCTTGTTGGATGGTCTACGGGGGTCGAGGGTTGAGGTTGACACAGATTTCTCAAGCTTTGACCTTTGTGTCTCTCGGGGGTTGTAAATTCTTGGAAAGTTACTAATTGAATGCTCACGAGATATTTGCGTTAAACGTGTCGTCGTTATAACGTATGTATGCGAATATGTTCAGGGCGTAGAAAACATTATCGAATATAATTGTCGCGAAACATACTCGTTAAATATGTCGTTTCTTAGGGTGTAAATATATACCGGAAGTTTCGAAACGCACGTGGTCGGAAGTGATGATGTGTACGGTAGTTCGCGCATACACGCGTGTATAGATATATTCTTGGAACGGAGGATCAACCGGGAAACGTTGTATGTAAGTGATCTCACAGGTTGGAAACTTCTCCGCAAAGTTGGCCGACCAAGACTGAGATACATGTAATTTACATAGAAGCTCTGCGCACGTGCCCAAGTTTCATTCAAGTTTCTATCGCCTCCCATATATATATATATATATATATACATGCATCTGTGTGTACGTATGTACGTGTATGCGCGTGTGTGTGTGTGCATGAAGCGATACAGTATGAGAACATAGTTCGAGAGAGGCTCGACGAGTTTTCCGGAGGAAAAAGGAGAATTCGAGTCATCGAATATCGATATTTCTTTACTCTCCTCTTGGCCCAACAACTCGGAATCTTGAACTTTATATGTATATATATATTTAGGTCCATTGTTTTTCTTTTGATTTAATTGTCCGTTAATTTTCATCAATATTATGGATTAATGTAATTAATCAATTTGATGAAATAATTCGTCGAAATGTATATAAAAATAGAATTTTAAGAAATTGATATAATTTAATTTAAGTTTACTTTGTTTATAATTGAAAATAAGCGTGTTGGCAACAAAGTATCGTGCCGCAGGCTCGAAATACAATAAAGGTCGAGCCGCTAGCGTGTGATAGTTGGCAGCGACGAGACTTTGACACGGACGAAACAGAAATACGCGGGGGTGGAAAAAGAGAAGGACAGCGGGTGCAAGAATAAAAAAAAAGCGAAGCAGCTCGGGAAAAAAAGAGAAACGGGCGTAGGAGTGAAGGAGAGTGACGCTTCGAAGAAAACGTTAAGTCACTCTCGCTGCGCCTGACACGAAAGTTGCACGCGATAGTCTACCTACTAACGCGAATAAACGTCTTGGACAGGTGCAGACGCGTGCTATACAGCGGACGTAGACGGAATGCAGCTTATGTATACACGTGTAACACGTAAATCGATGTATATAGTTACAGGATTTATTTACAATTGATAACTTATCGAATAATTAATATTACAAAATAATCAATATAAATAATTAAATAATAATGAATAATATAATTTCATAAAGAAAAATAAATGGAATTTATTTATTTTTTTGCGACGGACGGAGGGAAAATGTGAAAGACCTCACACGCGAATCTGAGCTTTGAGCGGCATGACGAGGGTTTAGCAAAATCGCAATGACATCGCCACACTTTTGACCTTTACGAACAAAAAATACGCCTCGACGAGAATATGCCGGGGCGCGAAAACGCGATTAACCTCGACACATCGATCATCGTACTCGACAAGAGGCTATCACGACCTCTGGACACTGATATTCCTTGGAGCGAATCAACAAAAATTCAACCCTTTTGAATCAACCTTGACGAAGGAAGATTCTTGTGTCACGAAACCGAGCGCGACCAAGAAACAAAAATACTACGGTTAGCTAAAAGTAGAAACGCTTCTTTTTTTTTTATAACAGATCGAGGTATGTACCTACCTATCTATTAGAGACGCCGTTATTAATTATTACAAAAGTCTATTTTCATGGCACGTTATATTTTATTGATTTTTCCTACCAAGTAATTATTTCAAGCACGAATTCGTTACTTTTTACCAATCACGAAGTTTTGTGGTTTTCCTGGTTTTTGTATGTAAAGAAAGTCAATTAGACAACATTTTTCTCCAAGCATGTATCTTCAAATATTCATCAACGATTGCTATAAAAAATTATCCGCTTGATCGGAGACCAAATACAATTGTCACTATAAAACGTATAAAATTCAATGACGAATTTAAACATGCGAATGATCATTCACGGTTCTACTACAACGCTCACAATCAGTATTATCTCTTCGAGTATGAAAATTCATCCCTTCGAAGAGACCGACGTCCGTGTAAATCACCTTCATCTTCTCGGTATTTTTACATTTTATCGAAATAACAAAAATGCCAAAGAGAAGCAAGCAAGCGCATCTTTTCCTTTCTTATCCAATGCTGCTGCACTCGCACACAGACAAATTGAATGTTGAACGTAACGAGTGAGCAAGGACTGCGGTTCGATCGTAGAAGCCAATCGCGCGAACACTCGCAGCTCAGAAAATCGTGGAGAGAGTTGCGACACCAATGGGAGGAAAAAAAGAACGAAAAAAAGAAGAAAAAAAACGTACGAGGAGGTAGTCATATCCTAGTTCTAGGAGCGGTTCTCTCCTCGTGATGTGGACCTACGCAGTACATATATATACACATGTACGTATACGTAAATAGACACACACACTTAACGAATGACGGACCAACAGACGGACAGGTCTCTGTCGTGGGAACGTGCGAGAGAAGATAGAAACACGATGAGAGACGAGAGAAATAATACCACGCGGGGCCACGACGCGGTAGGCGACCACATCGTGATAGCCTCGCCATAAACGGCCAATAATACCGCTGTGGGATTTATCCGGAGCGCGTTCACCGGTACCTATATATATATACATATATATATATTCATCGCCACAACAGTATCCAGCATCGTCGCGGGGCAGTAAATATACGGGGCGAGTTTGCAACAAACGACCACAGGTATATCCTATATGTATATACTCACACATAAACACATAGGTACACACATACATATATAATACATATATAAAAATTATATTATACACGTGTATATGTGTAGTGTAGAAAAGTGAACGGTCCTAAGAGACTCGTGCACACACGAGTTAGAACTTGTGGCGAAATGTTTGTATGTTGTATATGTATATATGTCGTATACGTTCGTGTGTAAGTGTGTCCACGTTTGTCGAAGCTCCGAAGTGAAAGAGCGAGAGAAATAGAAAATTCTGGTAGTAGCAAAATTTTATTACCAATACTCATGGGGTACTGAGAAATTTAATGGCCGAGTAGAGTTACGCCGAGATATTAACAGCGGCGAGACTATATTATCGTATATATGTATATATATGTACGTCGATGTACGGTTAAGAGTTTATAGGAGAGAAGACACAATGTGTATAAACGAGTAAGATATCGGAATGATGTACGACAGACTGGATGGAAGAGAGTCATGATTCGAACCGTCGGGAGTTCATTGCAACGTTATTACGACGAATTTCCGAGCAATAATATAATTCTTTAGAGTTATAAAAACATACCCAACTCGAACTGTGTGTCACGAGACCACTACACTCGTCATCGTTCGTTGGTCTAATCGTCTGTAAGTGGCCGAATCCTATTTTCTGCTGTTAATTTATACGTCGCGATAAGTCAAGAGTCCAAAAGCCGTGGTCAAACGCAATTGATAATTAATCCAGACGATAAATGAGAGAATGAAAAAATTAATGATTCGTCTCGGTCGTAAGGGTCATGACCGATTTATTAAGACTACGTTACGATCGATATGTGTATACATGTATATGCGCGATTACGCCATTGATCGCCGAGTGGTAAAACGACACTTTCCTTACGCCAATATTTTGCGTCACGAAGAAAAAGTGTGTAAATTTCAATTATTACAATTTCTTTTTACCAGCCATCTGCCGGTGACAAACTTAAGCTCTTCTCGAGGACCGAGAAGCGACATAAGGAGACGCGAAAGAGTGATTCACGTTTTACGCGTGACAAGGTCCAGGGGTAGTTTGTTGCGCTCATAGGGTCAAGCTCCCCAAATATCTATCTATCTATCTATCTATCTATATATCTATATATATATATATATATATATGGTCACCGCAAAACTGCGGCTCCGATTTCGCGCTCCTGCTCTGATGGTAATATATATGAGGTGGTTGTGTGTGTGGTGCGTGTATGTATATAATACATACACGGTGGTTGTGCCGCGAGGCTAACTTACGCCCGAACCCTTCGATAAACCCCTGACCAACCCTGACAGGGACTGCCCCGGTGATTTAGATGAGAGATCGCAATCCAGCCTCGATTGATTTTCCTACCAGCATTGCAATCGACCATGTGTCCATATGTATATATATACACGCGTATGTGTATGTCGTATTGTGTTTAGGTCCCGGTGTGCGTTACTCCAACTCTCGACACCAATCATACATACATTATATAACATATATGCACGCATAAATATATTAGCTGAAATTTGCACGACGAAGGATGGAAATATCAAATAGAATAATCGAAAATACCTATATATATATAAAGAGATAATTGTGTAATGAAGATTTATGAGAAACGATTGATTGGCTATGATGGAAAAGGCGAGACAATTGGAACGCTTATTTTTTATACGAACATTTAATCGTATGTTAATACACACGAGGCTTTTCGCGAGAGTATAAAACGTTCGACGCGTTGGAAAGACCCGCGTCGAAGTTTTACTTTTTTCCAACGCGTAAATAAGATGCTGACGGAGATCGGGGAATCGCGAGAGACGACTACGACAGCGTGACTAACGCGAAGCATGCCGTAGCACTCGTCGCCCGTGTTCTCTCTCTCTCTCTCTCTCTCTCTTTCTCTTACTCACCCCATGGTTTTCTCGCGTGGGAGGCTGCTAATTTATTGCACATTAACGTCACTTGTCTCTGACCGGCACGCACCGAGTACGAGTGTACTTTCTGTACCGTCTGCCTCCTCCACCTCCTTCGCTCTTTCTCTTTTTCCTCGCTAAACGGTCGGTATAATATCTCATTCGTTTCCCTCCTGTCTCACTCGCTCGTTATTGTACACCGTCCTTCCGACGCATCTCTCTCTCTCTCTCTCTCTCTCTCTCGTACGTACGGAAAATTCACACTGTCCGCGATACGACTCGGTCGAGAGAGACTCCTCAAACGCAACGTACGTAAACTCTTCGCGAGTGTCCCAAAACTGAATTATCTCGAACGGTGAGCGTGTCCCGCGTATACGGTGCCCAAACCGTATCACACTTGTGGGAAAACTCGGGGCGAGATCGTCGAGTTGTATTTTGGTTCGTAGACGCAATTTCGAGTTAATCGTGTTTATGCTAATTCGACGGTTTTCTTTCTCCCTAATTGAACGAAATTAAACGAACGTGCAGCTGGATAAAATCCTTTGAATATATGCAATTTTTAATCCGATCGGACTCCCTTCAATTACCCCAATTTGATTTTGCTCGATCGTCGTAGGTCGAATTTTTCCTCACGGAGTCGAAAATATCTTTAAATTCCTTTGATTTTCAAACGGATATCATTCGTATTAATTTAACGAATTCGATTTTAATCAATCGCGTGATTAAACATTTTATTCTTAAGCGAATACCGATGAGATCGTTATGAACGAGGAGAATTGATTTTTTGTTTTCTTCTTGTTTCGTGAGAGTCTCCAGACGGAAAAATAACATCTCGATTGATGGGAAAAAATAGGAAAAAATGGTAGGAGTGAGAGGGAAAGAGCACTGCGCATATGATTCGAGCAAGAGAGAGAGAAATATTCATATAGGAGAGCTTTTGCCGTTTCTACATTGGCAAATGCACGCGACCCGCTTATATACCGCTCATCCCGCTTATATACCCATCTCGCCCGGAGGAGGAATCCCCGACTCCCTCGCAACTCCTTAATTGGGTTCATGCCTCGCGCGTTAATAAATGCGGGCAGGCAAGTGCATTCTACACATTGCGAAGTCCGGCCACGCGTTGTTCGCCTTCGCTCTATATACAAGCACTCGTCTTCTCTCTCCGCCCTATACGTACGCCCTTATAAAGGCTCAATCAACCCGATCCTGATTGAGTCATTAATTACCTTAAGCAGGACAAGGTCTTGAAGAAACTCGCGATGCAAAAGTGTACTCTGTGCTACCTCGTTCGTTCTTGGTCATTCACTCGAGCGATGAATAATGACGACGCTCTTCTTCCTTTCAATTTCACTTGTTCGAGTTATTTTTTTCTTTTATTAAATTCTTTTATCCTATATATGAGGGGAAAAAATAGACAATGCCGAATTAATCAATTAATTATTTTATCGATGGTTACAAAATCGATTCGCACGGAAACTTTGAAAAAATGGACACGCTACGTCTGCCAATCGCATGAAGAATTATCGAATTAATGTGAGAACTTGGTGCATACGTTATTTTTGGAATGGAACAATTCGATCGGACTTGGCGAGAGAAGACCAAATCAGTGACTCAAAAAAAAAACTATCCAGGTCATCGAATGTCTCGACGCTGTCGCTTTTCTCGGTATTATAAATTATCCAGTGCTCGTCGTCGCGGAAGCTTCTGTTATGCATCGTCGTCTCGTCTCTAAATCGAAATTTATACTCGTACTCCATTTCTCTACTGGAAGAAGAAAAAAATAAAAAAAAGTAAATAAATACGAGTTTTTTTGTTTTTTCTTTTCTATTTTTATCCTTTCGAAATGATTCTTATTCACGGATGGATGCGTATCGTCGAATAGGGATAGAACGAATTCAATTTACTTTTAATTATTTTGGCGAGGGGTTAATTAAATATTTCGTTGGACGCGCGGAATAACGAATTCTATGAGCGAATTTATTGAGGGGCGTCGCGACGTCGATGAACATATATGACCGGGTCGCGGACACTGCGAGCTTTCGCGTTGTGTAAAAACGAGCATCAAGCCCATGGAACGACGGACTAATTATCGCTGATCGAACTGCAATTACGTAGGTTGATCGAGTTCTCGTTCGTTCTCGCCAGGAAAGAGCGAGGGAGACGAACAGAGAGGTATGAGGGAGGAATCGATCGTTACCGTATATACCGCGTTGCTTAAACGTCCAACGGGACACGGACAGCCGGACACTCGTCCGAATTAACATATTCGTTTGTTTCCAGCTGTGGGTGACACCCAAATTCTCTCGATGGGTCGAGGAATTTGCGTTTCAATGAAGTGCATATCTTCGTTCCAACAGCGTTTGGTGCCTTTGGCTACCACGTGGCTGTACCGAGAATGGTACAAACGTTCGTCTAATGTTGTTCCACCATTTGGAATATATTTATGTCGTTACCTCAAGATTTTTTATCGATAAAAGTAACGACGTAAAAGATTAATTATTGTAGCACTTGATTAATTATTTTACTTCGTTATTAAACGATAAAATAATAAAAAAATAAATTATATAGATCGCTAAATAAGAATTTAATATTATCGTCTCAATTTACAAATGCAAATTTATGCTAAATTAAGTCAATACTATTGTCAACTAAATCAAATTAATTCATTAAATTAAAGTCAAATTATACAGTTGATTAATTCCTCGATAATCATGATTTTTGAGAATGTCATGCTAAGATAATTGATTCGAATAAATCTTTGATTTTAGATTTTTCGTCCTCGATATCGACAAGCTCCGATATACATGCTTAGCCCCAATTTTCTTTCCTTCCTTTCTCTCGCGTGCACCACAGGGGCGTTGTAGAACGACGCAACGTGAGAGACAGAGAGAAAGAGCGAGGCAGCATGTATGAGAGAGAGAGAGAGAGAGAGAAAAAGAGTTACGTAAGTTATATACGCGCGAAAAGGAAGTTAACGAGTGAGTGCGCCCGCGGACAAAATTAGCCAAACCCTCGATACCTCCTTCTCCTACGATCCGGGCATGTTATACGTGTATAGCGAATCGCGCGATGGAAGACTCACTCCCCGCCGCGCACTTTCTCTCTCTCACTGTTTACCGCCCAACTCGACAAATTCAGTCTATCGGAGATCACGACGTGCCACCTACCTTCCCTTGCAATCTCAACTTTTGCCGCCCTCCGTCACTCGCTCTTCGTATCCTCTCCCTCTCTCTCCCGCGTCTATACGAACAACCTAAAATCGACGTTAGGAATGTAAACACGACACGCCACGATGTCGCGACGACAAAACCAACTTTAGGAATAGCGCGTGTTCGACAAAACTTCCGGTGGTACGAGATCCAACGCTGTGGGCCAGTCGCGATTAATCAACCGATCGTTTAATTAAGTCCAATTGATCGATCGAATTCGATCGAATCCTCATGGTATTTCAATTTAAATTCGACTTCTTCAAAACGATTCTTATCTAGAAAACGAAAAACGATGAATTATTTTTGTCGCGAGGAAAATAACGAGAGGGGGATGATATCGCGATTTTGGGTCACGGAAGAAAAATATTTTTCGACAAAAACAGAATAATTCGAATTGCGTGATTTTGTTCTTCTTTCTTTTTTTTTGTTAACAAAGGTCTCGAGTCCGTCGTGGACCGAACTCCATGAAAATTCCCTCGAACGTTTCATCAACGCGGTTCACCAATACCGAGCGTAACGAGAACTCCCCCGGACGCGCCCGCACGTTTTATCCCCCTTTTTCCATCTCTTCGTTCCCTCTCGCTCTCGTTCACACACACACACACACCGTCTTCGTCGTCGTCGTCGGCGACGACCATTCTCGAAATAGTCACAGACTGAAATAGATTTTGACGGCTAATCGGAACTGCCTAACTCGCGCTTCGGGGAACCAGGACGCGTATAGAAATCTATAAACATTTCTCGCGATATGCTACTCGAGTCGGCATTATCCTCTTACAATTCCTCCGGCACTTAATTTATTTTTTCCTAGCAAAATACGCCATTGTTTACTTCGTCTACGTTATTAGGGAAAATTGTAATTAATTCGTACAAAAAGCTGGAGACGAGTGGGTTGGCTCACCCCCTAGCAGGGGGTGAGTACACCGTAGCTGCTTTTTATCCCTTGGTCCGTAAATGACCGTAAGACGTTTCGAGTTAACACGTACTTTCATTAACACAAGAAATTTCCTGATATTTCGCTCAAGATTTATTTTTTGGCGATAGAACGAAGATGAATTTTACTCGGGCAAGATCGTACACGATATCGATGGCGTACCATGTTGGATCGACTCACACGCTCGCTCGCTTCTTTAGGTAGATCTTTTCTCGTTTCCTACATCATCAGTGTGGGCACTGAGATGAGATGGTATAAGAGAGATGCCCCGAGCATGACAAGCGTGAAGTCAGCACGAGGCCTTTGCCGTGAGCCGAGAGGGAAAGAGGAGGTAGAGAGAGAGAGAACGAGAGTTGGATCGCCACGAGCAGCATCGTCAGACGCCCTCCACCACCTCTTTTTCTCTCGCTTCTCACTTCTCTCGTCTCGTATACCGCTGAGAGCTGAGCTACCGTCACTCTGATGCTTTCCTGCTGCTGATGCTGCTGCTGCTGCTGCTGCTGCTGCTGTTTCTACATTAGCGCGCTTGCCAGGCACGTGCGTTACCGTGCACACGTGAACAGGTGTGCTACAACACCGTGCGATGCTTTGATGCATCGTTTCTTCGCGTAATACGTCCACGCTCAATTTTCTTATCTGCATTATACATTATATCGTCCCCGGTGAATATTTACCTCGTACAGTCATTGAACCACGAGATTCTCTTCTCTTTACTAAATTAATCTTGGATAAAAACACCGTTTTTTAAAGCTCCTATGATAAGATAATCATTCGAGATGGGACAAATAAAGTCGTTGGAAAGCAACGTATATTTACTTTTAAGAAAAAATTCCTGATTGAACTTATGTTTAGAGAACGTCAAGATACGCAGAGATTTTTATGGTCTATCACTATTTTTGTTTAATCGTCGAGAGAAAAAAATGAGGATCGTTTACTTTTTCGTGATATTTGACGATGAGAAATATACTAGGATCGGAATTCGTCGCTCAACGAGAACGTATCGCCTATAGCGCGAAGGGAGATATAGATAGATCGGCCTGTGTTGCAACGCATTTTGATTCTAATCGTGGCTCGGGTGCCACCCGCGCGCGCTCCCGCCATCTCGAAAATGAGGAGAGCAGGAGGATGGAATCGACCAACGATTTTCTGTATGATAAAATGAACTATACGTGTGTACGGCTCGCTCCAACTAACAACTATCGATCTCTATTGGTCGTCCATTTTTCTCCGTATTTCATTCTCTGTCTTAAAAATTTATAACGTGGTAAATTTAGCGTTTCATCATTATGATGGAAGTTCTTCCAAGTCCAGGGTGAAAAAATCACTTTCTTCGGAAAATTAATTTTTTTAACATAATAAAACTTTTTTTTAAATTACCGATCGAACAAGAAAGCACAAAGATCAATCGACCTTAATTATAATGTACGAAAACCAGTCAAATCTTGAAAATCTCGTAAATTCTCATATTTTCATGAATTATTGTAACGTTAAATAAAACGATTGTACGATAGAAAAAGGAATGAATTAAATTAACGAGCGAAGAGTTCGAGGGTTAATGGTGGAATGACCTAAAAATTATCCGTAAATATTCATAGACGCTGTCGAGAATGGCGTCAAACGACTTTTCTTTGCGCGTTAGAAAATCCACAATTTCCCGCGGACCCGCGCGTCGTCGTGAGCGAGGGTCGAATCGCTGTTTACGCAATCGTGTTCCTGAACAACGCATACTACTACTATCGGCACGTTGGTGTTACGGAAAATAGAAAGAAGGCAAGTAGGTACCTACACCGCGCGGTGGGTGCTCGTTGCTCGGTGCTCGATGTGGCGGCGCGTGTGCCGATCACGCACGTACGCAAAAACCTCGAACGACGCTCGGGCACGACTCGCGTGTCGTATAAGTAGCACTCGGAATCGCTAAAGGATAGCGACATAGACGAAGGAGAGAGCGAGTGAGCGGAAAACCGAGTGAAAGAGGAGATGAAAAAAAAAAAGATGAAGAAAACGAAACGAACAAAAATCATCGAGCGCCATTGTAGGTAGGAGAAGTTTCGAACGATGGCGTATCAGCGAATGAGATGAAGCTCCCCCTCCCCCCACCCCCTTATTCTTTTTTCGCTATTACTCGTCGCGATCGAGATGGTCGAAAAAAAAAATATTTTTTCTCCGTCGAGATCACAAAAGAGCGCGTGTTATCGCGAGATATATCAACAGCGTAAAATACACCGTTGTCCTTGTCATTATCGTTGCGGTTATTATACGCTTATTGTCGTCATCACTCGGTGTTTTATCGTCGCCGTTTTTGCATGCAGTCGGATTGTACTCGACTTGATGCGACAGTGTCGACTTATGTAAGAGAAATATCAGGTGCGCTAAGAAAGATTCTCCTTTCGATATCTCTATGAAAATAACGTGATATCGACTACGAGTGTAATATAAAAAATTGAATCGTTCGATTTTTGATTGATCGTCCAATTTTTCCGATCGTTTGATTAACATTTTTATGCATTATTTTATTGTTTACTAACATTGTTCTACGATCGCAGAAAGTGAGAATAAAGAGACATTTCTTATAGATTCGAATCGATCGGTATAGAATTGATGAGCCAATGACACTCTCGGATTTTTCTATACCCCGATGTTATAGATCGTTGATTAATTGATTAATCGAAAGATGAATTTCAATGAATGATGAATATATGACAGGCTATAGTTATAATAAAAAAATAATATAATCGTTAATATAACAGGGGAAAAAAGGCGATACCGCCGTATCATCGCGGAGGGGGGAGAGCCGTTTTCCAAGAGCGTCGCTGTCATTATCTTTGCGTCGTTAGCGCACGCGTCGTCGTGTCTCGCGCCTCCACCGTG
Source organism: Netelia inedita (assembly GCA_964017225.1). Lineage (NCBI taxonomy): Eukaryota > Metazoa > Arthropoda > Insecta > Hymenoptera > Ichneumonidae > Netelia > Netelia inedita. The sequence goes on along the minus strand of OZ024922.1, from coordinate 28,414,406 downwards.
CTTCGACTTGTATATTCTCGTGGTCGTTATCATTATGCAACGACGCATCGAAGTCGTGCATGCGATTCGTGACGAGCTTTTATATACAAGGCAACAGTGACAATGTATGTATATACGATCATAGAGAAGTGAGAGAGAGGAGAGAGAGAGATGGAAACGACCGAGGTTTTTTTCTCAACGGAGGCCACGCCGCAACTACCGCTTACGGAGTTGGTCTAAGTAACGCAACAAAACGACCTTTGGCCGGGATCTTCTCCGGTGCCACGTGTCGTTCCATAGCTATATAGGTGAATCGGACTGTTAACTACAATCTAGAAACACGACGTTCAAATACGAAAAAGCGAGGATTTCTTCAAAAATAAAAAAGTCAGAAAAACAATAATTCACCTCGTCCTAGAAAAAAAATAGTCTATAATTCATCAATATCCGATCGAAGTGAATAACCGAATGATCGAATTCAAATAAACAATGAAACATGGAATCACTTAATGCAAAGTCGAACGAGGTGATGATAAGTAAACGATCGACTACGAAATCAATCGCGTGTGAAAACTAATCGAATCGTTAAACACGAGTTTGAAAAGCTTTTGACACGCGTAATGGTTCTTTTTTTCGTATATGTATATTCGAGCGACTTCTCGTGGAGCAACGAGATTTTTCCTTTCGAGAAAAAGATGATACGCGCTGTTCTCGGCAGTGTTGGCAATTCGGGTGTCGAGGGATATAGAAGATCGCGAGGCTCGCGGCACCAACACACCGCTCTCACCAGAAGGTGAGAGGGAATGGTGGGAGGAGATGGGGGGGGGAGGTTAGTGTTAAATCGGGAATGGCGGGCCAGGAGGCCGTCATGCGGGAGGCACGATGGTATTTTTATCGGTCTAAATATAGTAAAACCTCCTATACGAAACGCCATACCGCGACGTTATATACTGGTACTAAGCAAAGCGTACAGCGAACGGGCGCCTTTAGTCTCGAGGGTCGCGAGACGAGTATAACTAATATTCGTTAACTACCTCGCGGGATTCGTCCACGACCACGGCGTGTACGTCCCGCAAGGAATTCTACGGAGTCCAAATAAATCTTTCTACCCATTGTCGAATATTTTCTATAACATATGTCGTAAATTAATATTGCATAGTAAAGTTGACGCAATTTTTTACAATTTTTTTCGACGAGAAAAATGGTTGATAAAAATTTGATAAGAATGAGGTCGAGTTGCCGGGAGTCGAATACGAGCGTTGTCGTAGGCGCACGATAGCACCTTGGTACCGGTTCGACGAAGCAACGTAAAATCGTTTCTTATCGTTTTGTTACAACGATCGATTAATCAACGTCGATCAAAGACCGAGAGAACAACGGAGAGAAAGAAATGAAGTAGAGGATTTCTCGGTTGGGATGGAAGTGGGCAAAGTATACGATTGACAATATGCATAAACGTAGATAAATGTGTATAGAAAAAATTACGATCTATCGAACAAAGTAGAATTTGTTTTTCATCCAATTATAAAGTTAAAAAAAAAGCGCATGATCGAAGAATCTTTCGATATAGAGAAAAACTGGCTCGATTTGGACCGTGAGGCAAATGCTGAGAAAGAACGACGAGAATGTGGGAAGTCGTCATGACAGAAAATCGTCTTGCGAACGATATCTCGTGCAAGACCGGATTCACGGAGACGACGACGAACGGCGCCAAATACGGAACTGGGTTACGTGTGTGGTGGTTGGCTCGGTGACCAACCGGGTCTACCAGTCACGCCGATAATTTTTAAGGGAAAAACTTTTGCCGATTGCTCTCTCACTCTCGCGTTCCTATACCGTAGAAAGGACGAGTCCTTCCAAAAAGGTTTGCCACGATACGATAAATTTCAACGTGATCTTCGATAATCATCGGAGCGATACGTGAGATTGAAGAAAAGTGTGGCGAGACACGCGGAAGAGACGAGACGAGAAGAGACGAGACGAGAGAGCGCAATTGCTTAACTCGATAAAAACTCACGCGGCCTTGCCAGGAACGCAGTAAAACGCGCGTGCGTGCTTACTCGTATAAGCGATGTACGCTTTTTTTGTTTTGCATACGTGAGAACGCTGCAATCGTGTATTTTATCTCGCGAGATATACGAAGCTTCGACTTTTTACAACGAGGACGGAACTGTTGGAAATTGTGACCGAGCGAGAGATTCTCGGAGTAAAAAAAGTGTCACTGACGCCACCGCGTTGTCTATTTTTTCCCCTCCGTACGCATATGTGAATATATATATACGTATGTATGTGTATATATGTATGTATATATATATATATATATTCGTATACAGCTCGGGAACAACCCCTCCCCGGATAGTGAGCGAGGACTCGGTCGGCCCGTCGCCGGACTTCCGGGAGAGCGCCGCACGCGCAGGAGGGTCCCTCTCCCCTTCGAAGAGACGTACATGTGACGAAGAAGTCACATGTACGTCTGAGAATACACGCGACGGCGAAACAGAGGAAAGAAGAAGAAGAAACGCGGGATTCGGCGTGGAGACGCGCCTTGCTGAGTGCTCGTGTTGTAATGGGCTCTGTCGCTCTCTCTCGCTCTCTATCTTTATCTCTCTCTGTCTCTCTTACGGTTTCTTCTATATGCATATATACATAGGAATATCCCGATATTAGGCAACGTATAGTGCCAACTGATATAGTAGAGTACTGTATAATACGCGTATGCATACCTTTATGGTATACCTCATTCTATCCGCGATACATATATGTATAAAAGACACGTGTGTTTATGTATGCGCGTGTGTGCATATTTACTTTGCGTCTATCGTAACTCGGGTACTACGCGACCTCGGCATATGCTGATATTCTTTATTTAAATTTGTTATTCACTAAAAGTCTTGTAAGACATGTGCGTTATCAAATTTTGTTTGAGATTAAAAAATTTCCAATCGCTTTTAATATCGATATTATTTTTTAGTACGGTAACAAAAATGCGGATGCGGAACAAAGTTCAAGGGTAGAGTACGCGTTCTAACTAGAGATAACAATTTTTTTTATGACGATTATATTATTATTGTCAATATCGAGTTTGGACCAACATAAATATTTTCGATCTTGATTTATTTTTTATTATGTTATTAAAAAAAAAAGTTTCAAAATTTCGAAAATGATGGTAATTTGTATTACATCAATTATATCGATTGTTTCGAATGAATTCAAGATTGTCCATTGTTTTTCTTGTGTCTCCGATTGCCTTCGATTTAAAAAGAATTTCAATGCATCGTGAAGGTCGGGCACAAATTTGTTTTCTTCGGAATAAAAAGAAATAGTCGCACGACGTAATGAAACAGGTAAACTTACAGCGTGTATGAAACTCTACGCCTGCGCGATGCATCGACGTAGAAACGAATAGAGGGAGAGAGAGAACTGTTCGGTCGCGGAACTATCCAGCGACAGAGGCAATGCAAAAGTGCAGTATACGCCATACATAAACTTGCATACACGCGGAAACACGTGGGAACGAAGAGAGGGAAGGAGAGAGAGAGAAAGAGGGAGAGAACGCGCGCGCGTCAAACGGATCCTCGGGTCGCATGGGAGATGGCAATGCGCGTCCTCGCAATAGAAGCACCATGAAACGTCCCGTGGGAGTTCCTATAGTCTCTACAAGAGTAGCACTATATTTATCCGAGCGGATATATATATATATATATATCGTGAATACCAGAGACCCTGATGCACAGCAGCAGCAGCAGCAGCAGCATCGCGCAAGCGAAGAGCGCCGACACAAAAGCGATCGACGAGCCGGGTAAAACGCAGCGTTCCCCGTATCCACGGAGTACCGTTTTTTTTTTTTTTTTTTTTTCGTTTCTTTCCCTCTCCCCAGCCCCGTCTTTTTATGTTCGCTCTTTTCCCTTCTTTCTTTCGCTATATATTCCGTTCTATTTGCGTCTGCCTCGGATCTTTCGTTCCATTCTTCTTTTTATCACGATCGTTATTATCATTAGGTTTGGTCGAGTCTCTCGTCTCAGCGTGCGAAATAGCGAGAAACGACCGCCCGACGTTCCGACACGGCGTTTTTAATTTTTATTATTTTCTTTGTTTTTTTTTTTGTTGTCAAGACAACTCGTACGCCGATGTAATAAAGAGGTATCGAGGATACAAACAGTCACGTCACTGGCATGTTCAAATACGTAACTGTAAGTGCCATAGCAACGGACCGGCACAGACTTCCTGGTCGCGCGCGTCGATCTCTCTTGATCAATCTCCTACAAATCACGCATATAATCATATATAAACACATACACACACACACACACACACACACACACACACACAGTTATATAGTCGTGCACAATATTAATCTCTTTTGCGGTCTACGAGAAGTGCGTGGTAAAACAAAATCGTCTGGCTTGAGAAACATCAACTTTGTTTATTTTTTCTTATTTTATTTTCTCGCTCACTCCCCCACCCTTCTATTCATTTCTGAACATTTTATTCGACCGTGACTCCCATGTACGCGGGTGAACTCGGTTCGTCCTTTCTGTCCCAGTCTCTCTGATTTTCTCGTTTTATATGTATATATATACATATAAGCTGTCGATATTCAACGGCGACCTCTCTTGGTTCGTTCTCTCTGTTATAGAGACGAGAGCGCGGCGAGGCGCGCGCCCGCGGGGGCCATCGTCTCTTTCACGGTCGCGCGCGGGAACGCGCACGACGTGTGTCCGCGAGAGAAGGAGAATCGAGGTGAGACTGGTTCACAACCGACCGACCGATATATATATATATATATATATATATATATATATATATATATATATATATATATATATATATACTTGGGTGTATGTATGTATGTAGAAGAAGGTGTACGAATAGTGTGTACATATATTTTTATATGTATATATATATATATATATATGTACTAACAGTCGTGGTATATACGCGTATATACGCTATAGGTATTATAGGAAAGATGCTGGATAGGCGAGAGACCGAAGGAAGAGCCGAGGGGCAGTAACCGAGAGAACGTTTTTTGCCGTGAACAAAAGCCAAAGTCCTCTCGATCTCATGGCAAAATGGTCTCCAAACGGCGCAGCAACCACTCGCAGAAGGGAAAAGTGCTGGGCACGGATGCTGCTGCTGTTACGGTCGCTGCTGCTGGTGGTAGTGTGCTCTTTACCGCGCACGGCAACCAGACTCCGAGAGAGAGAGACAGAGAGAGATAGTAAGAAACATAATAAAAAGAGGAGCGAATACTCGCGAGTACCTCTGGCATATCGCGCGAGCTGCAAGTACGCACGATTCTTATACGAAGATCGTAGCGTGCTTTCGATGTTTCATGTTTCTTCCGCAAGTTTTCCACTCCTATCTCCAGGCGGAAAGAGAGGATTGTTCGTGTGATTAGATGACTCTCGCTCTTTTTTGCCGGAACGAGACTAACCACGTATGAGTAATAAACATTCGTGGCAAACCGTCTAAGTAATTCACCGAGAATGTCCGCGGATAACAAAAAAAAAGGGAGGAGGTAGAGTGCCTGGGGTGTCTATTATTCGATCTTCGTCGGATAACGAAATATTCCAATGCAATGGGCGAGTGTCTGTAAATTCACTTGGAAAATATGCATTTGTTACCTTTTAATCTCATATTTACTTTTTGATCGATAATTTGATAAAATATTTGATAATTCACCCAATGATATTGTCGAATCCCTGCAACGGCCCAATTGACATCCTCCATCGCATTTCATCGAAAAACAAAAAATCATCAGTCCCGAATCATTAACTCGTGTTTCATTGTACGCGCAAGCACCGACCGAACGTATCTACAGAAACGTAGTGCATAGAAACGCATACAGACTGGTATATACATACACACATATAGTTTCTATACCGCAGGTATGCGATAGAGTACCGTGAGAGACGTTGCAGATTTTTATGCACCGATCGTGAGTTCTACTGCGGAAGTATTGCTACGTCTACGACCGCTCGGCGTATACAACGATACGCGTGTATCGTATAAGACGTCATCCACACGTACATACATATGACATATACATATACATACGTAAGGTAAGATAACCGAGGTCTACTCGTGGACGAGCATGCCACAGAGCTTTAAGAAGTGCCTCGTGTATATGATAAGTTCCGTGTAATTCACGACCCTATACTGTGGATACACACACGTTTGAGAGAAAGGGGGGTGTGGTACACGAGTAACTATAATGTATGCAACGTGAAACATAGTACGTTTATGCGAGAGTCACGAGCGAGTGTACTCCGAATATGTATTATATATGTGTATATATAAGAGCACAAACACATACATATATATATATATAATATAAAATATATAAAATCATAAAGATTTCTCAAAAAGATTCGAAGCAACTACGACATAAAGAAAAGACAAAAATAAGTAAGTATATACTCGTCGAGGTATTCATAAATTGTGATTTTATAAAATATGTTTCGTTTTATTGAACAACTCGAAGCTGATGATGATCAAAGTGATTGACTCTAAATTGTGGCATTATACGAGGTCCCACCGAGGCTACGTCTATGTTTGAGGTAATTTAGTCGTGAATAATCCTTGGGAGTCTGATCGACGAACGAAACAGAGTCGTACACGAAGAGCGCAAGATCCATCGTTTGTTCGATATCTACTACGAGTTTGAGGTAGATTTCATTAAAACGTAGGTAAGTGAGAAACATCAAAGCAGGACGAAGACGATAAGGCGCGAAGAAAAATATCCGTCGAAACGTTGATACCAAGTTTTGTGAAATGTCTACGTGAAATCCAGTAACGTAAATAAAATAACAATTACTTAAAAAAAATATATATATATATATAGAACCTTGGGATGGAAAATTATCGACAAAAAGAAAATTTGTAAATGATCGAATAAATAAATCGATAAAAAATAATCATTGATTTATGAAAGAAGAATTGATTTGGCGACTTCCTAGTACGTCGGTGGTTGATTCATCGCTCCCTCTTCCTCGACCGTGTCTTATACAATCTGGCCGAGGCTCTCGAGGAAACCAAAGGGGGAAAGGTTTTCCTCTCGCGCGTTTTCCCGCGGCCTAAACTCGCGCGGCGCGTAATAAGTCCGGGGATAAAAGGAGAGCGGACCAAATCCAGCTTAAGGTATTGCCACGAGTTGCGACAGAACCGGCCCCTCGAGAATGTATATATATATATATATATATGTATATACATAAGTACGTATACGTCTGTGGAGTAAGAGACGTATATATAAAACACGCGAAGGAACAAGTCGAGCGCGGGTGAGAAGTTTATAACGGGGGTTCGTCTCGAATCAGTGACGTGGCTCTTGATCAACTATAAAGGAAATTGGAAAGAGACAAATCGAGGCCGAACTCAATCAGAAAAATTGATACATTTTTATGATACGGGTAATTCGACCGATGTCACTGCTACGAAATTATGGATATTCCTATTCTTTTCGTCGTAATCGAAAAAATCGATAAATCGATATAGCTGCTCATCGAGGTTTAAAAATAAATCCGGCACATCGATCTTCCCTCGTCTAACACGGATACATTTTTTAACATCGCGTCGACGCTTCGTCCGTCGCGTTATAAGGTTCTACATCAATATATAAGATTGTATATTTCCTCGTCGTTCGAGATGCATGTATGATTAATGAGAACCACGAATTAAATTGATTCGATTATTGTATTATACCAACACGTTATTTATAACTCGACTCATATATTATGCTGTACAATACTCCGGCGATGCTAATATAGACACGCTACTGGAATTTTATACAATTTTTGTTGTCGTTCATACTCGTTTCTTTTCTCATTCCCATCTGTCTTTCTTCCTCTTTCTCTTTCTCTTTTTACCGTAAGCACGAGTTTGTCGTGGCATTGAGGGATCACTTTGCGAGGAAGGGATCATCGGAATGATCTGGATGATCGTGGATCATTTTCCGCGAGCAAAAGGCACGCAGTTTCATCGTCGCGAAAATGAAAGGAACGATAAGATGAGAATTTGACGAATAAAAATATACATAAATTTCACGTATTTTATCTCTCTATGTAACGTCCAAAAAACGTGAAAAATGTATTTATTTTATATTTTTTATTACGTAGATATTCAGCCTTCTGTTTAATTTGCGGTAAGTATGCGACGAGTTCTCTCAGCAGACATCGGGGGATGGATCGTAAGACGCAGGACAACAAAGAGCAGAAGAGCAGAGTATCGTGATACGACGCGGAGAGCTAGAGGTAAGATGAGTCTCCGTCATCTTTTTCGTCATCGTCGACGTCGACGTCGTGGTCGTCGTCGTCGTCGTCGTCGTTGTCGAAGGTGGAAGAGGCGTTCACGGGCAGAGGAGATGGCGGAGGAAACGGCCGCCGTTCGTTCGCCCAGAGGGAACGTGAGGAGGAAGAGGAGGAGGAGGAGGAGGAGGAGGATTCGAGGCGGCCTTGAGAACACGGACCACAGAGCGGAGGTTCTCGCGCGAGTCTCGCGAACCAACGGAGAAAGAGAGAGAAAGAGAGAGAGAGAGAGAGAGAGAGAGAGAGGAGAGAAAGAGAGAGAGGGAGAGAAAGAGGGAGTGAGAGAGGAAACGAGCGACCGGCCGAGAGAGCCGCAACTCCAACGCGAACGAACTGCTTCACTGGCAAATCGCTTGCGGTTCTCATTTCGTATCGATTATACATATATACATATGTATCTGTTTATGTACGTTTATACCTACACGAGATATGGATTAATATGCATCTCGTGTTTATGATGACTGCATCGTGGAATATGTATGTGTATCAGGTAGTGAATAATGATTTATTGGCTATGGAGGACGGCCGTGAATATAAAAAGATCGTATAATTAAATATGAAAGGATCCATGGGTCAATCGAGTATCGGGCATTAATTAACCCCATCCGCGTGTAAGACGAACGGTTCGCGAGATTCTTACACGTGAATATCTGTCACACGGGAGCTGAAGGGTTTAATATTCAACTATTCGTTTACGATCGTTCAATTATTCATTTTATCTTGTAGAATCTTGTCATTTTACGAGGTGAACGAAAAAAGAAAATAAATAAATAATCATAAATGAAGTATCAAAGTGAGTAGATAAGCCGCGATAATTCACGACGATTTGATGAAATTATCAACGATTATGAGGAAAGTGCTAATGTCTTTAAGAAGTAATTCAAGAAATTCCACGAGCATTGATACGGTAACGCAATTAAATAAATAGAACCCAATTAACTTTATAGTCTCACCTTCGTGGTGTTTATTATATCCGGGTGACATACCTTATTTTTTATTAATGGAATTTTATTTAACGGTCTTATATCTCGACGGTTAATTAAACGAGAGCGAGGAAATGGAAAGATGTTTCATCTAAAATTATGAGAAATAATAAATTGAGATTATATAGACGAGGATTTCCAAGTGCGAGTACGAGACTCGTGTATCGCGCATATGCAAAAGTTGAGAGACGCTGATGTCGATCTCTCTTTGGCAGAGAGTGTGCGAGAGTCGCAGGTAGGTCGGTTGAACCCGCAGCAGAACGGCTGTACAACCACCTCTTCACGGATATTTCATACATACATATACATAGACTCACAAATATATATATATATATATGTGAGTGCGTGTAATACACAGACTGTTCGACTCTTAGCGCGCGAGGAAAGGAGAGATAGGTCCCCCCGCGAGGTCACGTGTTTCTGCTGCCGTTTTGCCGTGTTGTATTCGGACAGGCATCGCCAATTTCATTATACGCATGCGCGCGTTCGTACTAAACTGCGTTTAAATCGTTTTTGTTTTGTTTTATTCATCCGTGCGAAATGAGCGGAATGACGATTTTTTGTTTAACGCGGTTTTAGGGCGAGAGGGACGAGGATCGAAAATATCACGGACACGGGGGACGGAGGAGTCGCGCGACTGACGAAGAATTCTGTCTCAGGGACCCAAAGGCCCCCAGGGCAGCTCGGTTAGTGGAGAGCTACGGTTTCGAGAGAAGAGAGAAGATGCGACGGAGAAGAGAGGGAGAAAGATAGTGAACGCTAGCCGGGGAAGATAAGGGTTGTTTATGTCTACGAGAATCTCGATCAAGGCATTCCTGGCTCGTTCGCGCACAAACGCACCCGAAGGACCGTGATGTAATGAGACTGCAATCGATGATTTTATTTCTAGTCGTCGAGTATTAAAATTATTGTTAACGTTAGAACACCGAAATAATCTTTTTTTTTTAATCTACGACGATGGAAGATTCCAAGAATTTAAAGTAATTGAGATGAGATCGGTGCGATCGTAAAATGAAATTAAAATATTGAAAATGCAGCTTTTTAATCGAACGATAGCTTGACATTAATGTCTCGTTCAAAAATTGAACAATTTTTTCAATTTTTCCAAAACGAGACTTTTATTGACTGGAAAAACGTTGCCCCCCACCCCCCCACAAAAAGTCTACATTTTTTTATTATAATTTTCAATCGATGTTTTCACAAATGTAATTAAACGAATTGATCGAAGGTTAGCCAAAAAATCATAAAACGAAAACCGAGCAGAGCTGTCGGTAAACGAGTGAACAAAGTTGATCAAAAAACAGTTAGAGATAACGAAAAATCGAGGCCCGATAAGAATGAAGAAAGGATCGATAACGATAAATCGATTGAGGGGAGGTTACGGAGATTTGCGTCGTAGGGTATGCGCCGATCCTCGAAATGCATAACGTCGAGGAGGCGACTCGGTACATCGACAATGAAAAGAAAGATAGCTAGTGGCCGATATCTTCGTACGTCTCCTCGGTCGACCATATACGCGATAACCCCGATGGACATTTATCCGAAAGAGCGCGAACGGGCGATAAGGCAAAGCCGGCGTTACGAGAGAGCGAGCGAGAAAGAAAGTTCGACCTTGAGCTAAATAGAAGATGTGCGTATCTTACGAACGAGTCAACGAGCCGTGGGCGATATCGAGTCAATCGAAGAGATACGAGCGAAACGCCCTTGAGAAAGAAATCGAGAACGCGATAATGGTCGAGTGTTCTTCGACGTAGCGAACGTAAAAATTCAATTTCGGCCGGTGGTAAAAAAGAAACGGTTCGACAACAAATAAATAAGCGAGGCGAGGTTCTCGCGGTGCAAAAGTGCTTCGCACACGACGCACTTGTCGATGCGAAACGTTTGGCAAATTACACCTGTCCGTCTCCACCGAGCTCTTGGACGAGACACCTGCATCGAGATGTTTCTAGGTAAAGCCTGACTCAGGAAGGTGCAACGGCAATCGTCACGTCGCCTCTTTTTTTTTCTCTATCGACCCGTCTGTGTCTCCTTTGCTTATAATAACACGACGTTCCTCATTGTCGCCGTTCTATTGCCAACCTGGGACCCTTTCTCTCCGCGTTTATAATATATATCTCGCCTTTCTCCTCGCTACCGTGACGGGCTAAACGCACCCGTGACCGCTAACCACGGTACTTGCGAGCGTACCTGATCCCAGTATTTTTCCTCTCTCGTGCATTAAACCCTCGCCACGAGATCTTGGTTTTGCTTTGCCTCTGCGGCTGTATAATAAGCTCTTGGGGCTCTTGTTGCCACGTTGAAAATATCATATTTTCATATATTTTCGTCGCGAATTATTGCCGGATAGGACCGCAATGGGTTTGTTCAATTAATATACCAATGGAAATGTATAAATTTGTATGAAAAATATTATTAACCTCGCAGTGACACCGAGCAAAAAAAAAAGAGAAATATTTTTATCGATAGAATAAAAACGATTTCCTATAAAACAAATATTAAATCGAATTAGTAATGGCCCCATTAATCGTTACAATAAATTCTATTTTAATCGAATGGAATTTATTTCATTTCAATGGACGCTAAATTTTAAGCAAATACTTTAAATCAATTATTTCACAAGTTAAACCAAGAAAAGTTAATTCGTTTCGATCGAATAGATAAATACATGAGATTTGATTCCAAGATAAAATAAGATCTATTTTAGTCGACCAGACAGCAAATTGATATCAAATATTTTTGATCGAACGTTGGAAAAGTTAAACCCATAGAATGAAAGGATTTCAATCCAATAGACCATTGGCTTGCGTGTAATTAAAATATCATATATTTTACCACGTGACGATAATATATGCAATTTTCCACCCGATGAATTCAATTCGAATCAACTAAATTCTATTTCACGTAAATATCGTTTCAATTAAATATAATTGCGTCGGTTTGAATATTTTCCCGAGCCAAAATATCAAGCCAAGGGTATAAAGTATAAAGCAATCGAGAGAGACGATACTCGATATTACTTCAAAATATCTCACTCCTCTGTCTTAGCCTCGTGCATACACGTACACAAGTATAAAGTGTATCTCGCGAGGTTTAAGAGATGCGAGAATCGAGAAAGGAGATACCTCGAGGGATATACGCTCGAAGAGAGTTTATCGGCGTACGCACTTACGCGCGCGGTCAGTATTGGGTATCATCTTCCGAGAAAGATCCTTCGCATTCAACGATGGCTTACCGCACTCACGTGTTCGAGATATATGCTTCGACGGGCTAAAAGCTCTCTCGTACGCTCCTTTCTCCTTGGAATCGTGTATATCGACGAGTGAAAGAGAGAGAGAGAGAGAGAGAGAGAGAGAGAGAGAGAGAGAGAGAGAAGGCTATCGGCGCAGTGACACACAACGGCGTGGAAGCGCGCGCGATATACGTAAGCCGAGGCAAGAGGCGTATACCGATCGAAATTCTACCAACAATCGGATCGTCGTCCATCGTAGCGTACGCGCATCGTAAAAGCGACGGCAATATCGATATTTCGTAAATATTGTAACAGGTGGTTTGATTTTTTTTCTATTTAATTTAGATCGACCGCGCTCGATAGGACGATGAATTAACGATACACACGCACACAAACACACATGTGGATACGTATATACATACGTAGCTGTGTAAAATGAAATTAGAACAGAACGGGAAATGTGGTATGTCGAAGCTGTTGCGCAAGACGAAACGAAAACTTTGTATCGTGAATTTTTTTCGAATCTCGATCGATCCGCCAACGCGATCAAACAGTTAAAATTTACAAGAAAAGCAATTAAATTTGTCTGCAATCGATTTTCAGAATTTTATATATCAGGTTGGTCTCAAAAAATTTGGGCTGTCTTTTTACTGATAGGGCAAACATTTTGGCCAAACCGATGTATCAATCTATACGATATTTATCAAGTGGAAAATAATAGATTTTATTCCAATTTACTTTATGCTACGAACGTTTGACTCTACACGACACTTTTTCGTTCGCTCTCTCTGTCTCTCTCTACGCTCGGCGACGATTCGAGTTTCGCCGAACGATCAAGGTCCGCCTTATCCTCATGCCGAGGGTAACGATAAGATAAGATCCGAGCGTAAACCGCAACGCGTACGCCGAGCGACTTCCGATCGCCACGCGTCGGCCAACATCTCGAGGACATACTCGATAGGCTCGTAGGCGTGTGTATTTCTGTGTGACGGGCGTGTGTCTCACATTTTTACGAATGTTCCGTTGAAAATACGTCTCACTCGTGGTAACTCATCGAATCTCGATTTACCAAGAAATTAGAGGACTATAGTTTTTTAATCAAACCATATTGGGAGAACTTTGATCGAAATCAAATGTTTTCTACAATGATTTAAAGGAATAGTAAAGATTTATCAGACATCCGCGACTCGAAATGAACGAATGACATTATTCGATAATAAATAAATAATTGATTATCGATTTACTAATTAGCTGCGGTTATTATTAATTAACGATTTTAACTAATAATTATGTTCTATTAACGGTACGTAAATAAGTAATTAATAGATTATTAATAATTTATGTATTATTATTTAAAAATTATTTTTAATTTAATTACTGCAATAATTGCACGCTTCGTTAAATCGAGAGGAGAGAATAAAAAAGAAAACAATAATATCGAAAAGGCTATAATAATGGACTCTGATAAGAAAGAATACTCGTTCGTACTTAAGATGTGTTCTGCGTACGAACGCGGCAGAGATCGACGATTGTCCTCGGTATAATCGGCTTTGTCGCGGTCGTTATAAATTTTACTTTTTTCGAAGAACCTTTGAACGAAGGATGAAGACGAAGGAGAAGGAAGTTTTGCGCAGGGTCTTCACCGTGGGACATGCACCTGCAACGGTAGAGACCAGAAGCGAGGCACAACCCTGGGTTGTGCACCTCCCACCTGCGTGACACCTGAACGTGACTCTCGAGGTGACCAAGACTCTCGTTTGTTCGATGCACCTGACACCCGCGGTATCTTCGTCGGATTATTAATTTGCCGCATGGGTTATACCGGAATAAAACCGTTTGACCCTTTAAGGTATAATTGAAAATTCATTAATTCACTAATTCACAGCTTTTAATATTCGGAATCATCGTTAGGGTAGAGCAATAATTTCTTACGTGTGGAATAATTAGCAATTAAACACGCATTGCTAATTAAATTATTGCAAGACACTGCAAAGTAACTTATAATAACTCAGATTTAAAGCTCGATGATTGATCGATCGTTTCCGATCCTCGAACGATGATAAAAAGATAAATCACCAGAAAAAAATCGAAACCTACAATTTGTACAAGATTGATACATCGAATGACGGAAAAGCTTGGCGAGTTTAACGTCAACCAGGAAGACTACGATTTATATTCGATCATGATAATTAGTAACGAATTATATCGCAATTAAATTATGCAAATAGACCGTAATGCAATTTTAAAATTCGGGCATGGTAAAATCGATGATTGATCGATCACTCTTGATAGTTCATTGATTAAAGAAAATAATGACAAAAAAAACTAAACCTCAAATGTTTTGTAGCGCGATGCATCGAACGACGAGAGAGAAAGAGCCTGGCGAGCTCAACGTCAACCAGGAAGACTACGAGGCTCGAAACTACCAGAGCATGTATACGTGTGTATGTGTCTGCGTGTACATGTACGAAGTTTACAGCGAGAGATGCCACGTTTATGATAACGGATTCTCGGCGTATACTGTTACTGCACCCGCGACGAGTAACTTACGTACGACCGAGCGAGCAGAGCGAGCAACCAGCAGCGAGGCAGGTACATTCGAGCAGAGGCCTGACGATTGGCACGGAACGGGGCATCGAACCGTGGAAAAAGAAACGAAAGAAAAGAGTCGAGAGAGCGTCGTCGTATCTCTTTCTCTCTCTCTCGTAACGTTCACCGGTGATGCTTTTGTGCCTCTAGATACGCGCTATAACGTATTGCGCTTCGAAAGTATTCTTATTCTTAGAGTATTATCGCGTATCTATCCAACAAGGAAGCTCCAAAAGTAAGATCTTATCCGTATTCATTCTTCAATTGAACGCCCATCGAATTACAAATTTCTCCTCTCGAAGAAGGAATAAAAAAATATTGTTCTGTTTCGCCCCTTAAAAATATCCATCACCATTAATAAAATAGATAAATTATTAATAAGACGATGATGAATGATTTACCTGTAATACGGGGAGCCAAACGGCGAACAGTAGAACGGATCGTTGTGCATATGAGGTTGTCCAGGAACACCGGGACCTTGTGGACCATGGGGATGAGGACCCATAGGTCCTCCTGGTCCAGGACCGCACATGCCGGGTCCACCCTGAGGCTGCATACCTCCCGGTCCCATCATACCACCAGGGCCCATGTGAGGACCCGGATGATGGGGCGAGCCAACCATGTGAGCCCCGGGATGATGTGGATGGGGCGAGGGTCCTCCGGCACCCCCAGCCCCGGAACCCATGTGACCCGGGTGAGGAGCGTGGGGTGATCCGGTCATCATCGCGTGGGGTGGCATAGGATGTGGACTCGGCGAGGCGCCGTTCAAGTGTGGACCCGGTCCACCGGTAACACCACCACCAGGACCAACGGGACCACCGCCAACCGGACCGCCGCCACCGCCGTGTGGCGTCGGTGGGCCACCATGGGTCGGGGTCGTTGCTGGCTGCGGGGGAGGTAGATTCGGACCGCTCGGACCGCTGCCCAACGGTGGTAGTGGACCGTTCGCCATGTTGTTGAGCTGGGTCAGTGACGCCGCTGCCGAGGCCATCGCCTGCAGGGGATTCGGCACGTTCGGCCCTCCACCACTACCACCACCACCGCCACTAACGACACCACCGCCACCACCACCCCCACCACCGCCACCTCCTCCTCCGCCTCCTCCTGCTCCTATAGAGCTATTGTTCAGACTATTTATACCGCTCAAGCCTCCGCTATTAACGAGATTGTTCAGATTGGCATTGACGCCACCGTTGTTGTGGTGATGGTGATGATGATGATGATGAAGATGGTGGTGCTGCTGATTATTGTTATTGTGAATGTTGGGATGATTGCTGTTGCTATTGTTGTTGTTGTTGTTGTTACTGTTCCCGTTGTTGTTATTGTTGCTATTGTTGTTGTTGTTGTTGTTTTGATTTGGTGGTAAGCCGAGGCTGCCGAGGGACGGTGGCAACGGCGGGGACGCCACCGATGGGCCACCGAGGCAACGGCCCGGACCTCCTCCTCCGCCCAACGGACCTGCGCTACCCGCTACCGGTAACGGACCGGAGTGGAGTATTCCACCTGGGGGGCGCTGCGCCACCCTCACCGGCATCACTCCCCCCTCCACGACGCCCCCGTGCCGATTCTTCGACGAGACTCGATACTACGGACTATTTTATTTCTTTTAATCCGCTCTTTTTACTTCCTCCTCCTCCTTTCTCACGTTTCCCACCTTCTTATTTATACGAATTTGATCGAGCCACTTTTTCCTTTATTTCGAGTCACTTCGGCTTATTAACGATAAATTGTTCGATCCAATAATCCAAGCTCGCGTTTTCGTTATAGTTTACACTCCACCAGCGCACCCAACCAAACCTCTTATTACATACGTCACTTTAATCCAACGACACTGCGATCTTTATTTTCGACTTCACACTCACGGACCTATATTTATATATACATGTATATATGTATATAACCCACGTATAAACGAATTGTAATATTTCCAAAAACGCGTCTCGTTATGGTATTGCACTTTTTAATTATCCGCACACGCGCACACGCACCTACACTCCTGTATCTTGGCACCGTTGTGAATCGAAGAAAAAAGAAATTAGATTTAAACAAACAAAAATCAACAACAACAAGGACAACAATTTATTCACTTTGATACACTTGAAAAATATTGTCGTGATTCGTCGTTAATTGCACTCCTTATGATTTATTCTCTCGTTACGCATACGTAAGTGTCGATAAACACGTTGCTCGTACGTAAGGGTACGAAACGTTTACCGGTCTCGGCACGTGGCTGTCACGTCTCGATCGTCGCGACGCCCTCCGTCGCGATACTGTCCACTGTCAGGGCCGTCCATCGCCCTCGTGATGCAATCGACAAATTCACGATCGTAAGCTCCTCCATACATTGGCGGAGTGCTGGCTTTACTAATATTCTCGATTATTTTTCTCGACCCCTTTTTCCAGTTTTAATTGATTTTCTGTATTTATTTATTTATTTATATACAGATATATTTATATATACATATATAGTGTTTATGTATACGTGTAGAGCCGAGGGTCTCGTACTAACGTGTATTCATTGGCTGCCGTGTCTCCTACGATGTCTGGAAACTCGCGGGTACACACCACCCCCTTGAGGCTACCGGCCAGCCGCAAGCCACTCACGATTCTCTCTCTCTCTCTCTCTCTAACGACGGTGCCCCTCGACGTCTCAGCAGTTACGAGGATCAGTCGCCGCTCGGCGTTCTGCACGAGAACTTCGAGATCCTACGTAAGCACGCGCTACCCAACGTACTACCCTGTCCCTGCATGTCTCGACAGGAACGAGTAACATTGAAATATTTCTCGTTCCGTTTGCACGATATTTCCACACAAAAAATAAAACCAAAACAAACCCCAATGACAGAGAGTGAACTTTTATGAAATTCACTTTAACGTGATGTCTTTTCACCCTTGTACGGCACTTGGTTGGCGTCGTATTACTCCCGAGACGCAGCAAGTCGAACCACCGACAGTTTATTTAATCTTTATATACGATATTTCGTACTCGGAGATAATCGAGACGATAAATAAATTGATCTTGTTGAACGACCGACGCACTTTTAAGATAGCGTCATTGTCGATATCGACACTCCACCTTTTCACTCGCTGTTCCCGCTTCTTTGCTTTCCTTAGGCACGTTGTCACTTGCGATCGATGTGCGTGACGTCGATCAGTTTTTTTGTTTGTTTTTTTTGTGTTTTCGTAATTATTTTAGAATAGATGACAGCTTAACTCGTATCTCGACACACGTTTGTATCCAAGATAATATTTATAGCGCGAATACGAAAAGCGCGCCTGTGTACTTTATGCGCTGCAACGGTCAACACGGCAAACTCGCCATCTCTCTCGCATGGACGAACTACACTCCTCGAAAGCGGTCGCATTACTGCGGAACGGCGGGCGTGGCGGCGCTGCTGTCGTTCTCTAGTCGCCGCCGCCGTTCGTGCCGCCGATGTTGGTGCTGCTGGTGCTGCTGCTGCTCGCTCTCACAGTCTCCTTGGGGGTTGATGGTGCGAGAGTGGGGGGAAAAACGCACGGCGCGCGCGGGGACAAGGTAGAGAGGTGGGCGCGGGGCTCTCTCGTCGACTGAGGGATCGCGCGGCGGAGAGCAGCGGCGGCAACGACGACGACGGCGTATACGAGGGGCAAGGGGGGCGTCTCACGCACGACGCCCGTGGCCACTTGGGTGGGGAACCACGTGAGCCCGCTCGAGAAACACCGACTGTTCCTCGTTCGAATCCAACACCGCGCATCGTGTGCCTTACTCTTGTATATATATATATACCTACACCCATATGTTTATATATATATACAGATATGTAGAATGGCAAAAGTTTCATTGAGTTTTCTAATAAATTATATCGAGAAGGATCGTTCGTCACAGTTCTTTTTTTAATTTGATCGAAACTTGGGATAAATTAATCATTCGAGACTGCCATCGACCCTTAACGCGAGGTCAAACACTGACCCTGCGTCTACGAGTGCGAGAGAGAGAGAGCGAGTCGTAATAAGCTTTACCGTGAACCTTCCGCCAAAACACACATGCGTGTACGCATCTCCTGTACGACCCTTCCAACTAATTTGCCTCGAGCCGAGTCTCAACCTTCTCGCTTCAATTTCAATGACGATGGTTGAACGACCTTGAATTTTCAAAGGCCACACACACGCCCAGACCGAGATCGATAATTTGACTAGTATGAAAACCGGTTGCAAAATCGTCCCGAAGCTTGCATGTGCCGTACTACACACTTATCGTATGGATATAAACGTTAGGTATATATATATATATATATTTCTATGGATGTATATATTCCGGCACTACATATATTTGTCCAGATTCGCCACTCGCTCATGCTATGTGCTTTGATTTACGATTCTCGTTCCGGAGAGAAAATATATCATTTGTATGCATTATTTTACAATCAAATTTCGTTCTCCTGTAATTCGTTTGCCTTACTTCGTTCGTTCCTTCTTTTTTTAATTATGTTTTTCTTTCGTTCCGTCCTGAATTTTCCGGGGCTATGTTTTCGCTGAAATGAGAGGGAATTCTGTTTTTCCTCTGCACGATATGTATATCTATATATGTATATATATATATATATCCACGAGAGATGCGGGGTGTGCCTCTCGTCGTAATTCCAATGGAATTGCGAAAGCTCGAGGTGGCTCGCATCCCCCAACGTAGCTGTATGTGTGTATTACAGACCTTTGTCGCGTTACGGTAGTGTCCCTTTTTATCCGTGGGTACTATTACAGGGTAATAGATGCAACATACATCTATATATACGTGCATACGTATACGGATGCGCGAGTCGACGGGAACGAGGATGGAATCATACAAGCGGGGGAGGAGGAGGGAGATAGGGGTAGAGGAGGAGGGGGGAGGGGGAGGATACTGACTCGAAATCGAGTTACGAGCCGGCAAGGCAACTTAATAACTGGATTACTCGCAAAGTAATTTAGGATTAAAAAGTAATCGACTCGATATCTCGCACCGACCCGTTCTCGGTACCTGTACGAATGCGTTTCCATAATAACGTACGGCTGATGTACAATTGTATTGTACGTATACCCTTCAAACGATTCCGTTTCAGTCAGGAAAACAAAAAACATGTGATTTCAACGATTCCCATATCTTCGACCAATGTACGATGAATTAACATTGGAACACCCGACAAGTTTATCGTGCAAAACGAGTTACATCTAAAAAAAGAAATAAATCCACTCGAGATTTCAATGTAGCGACGTTGTTATACTAGACGGAGAATCCGTCGACGTCGATGAAACTACCCGTGGCTTACGGCGCTCGAAAACGTAAAACGAGGCCACACTGTAACATCCCCCCCCCCCTCCCCACCCCCCGCCATCTACTCCATGATAGTTCCCGAGGGTTATTTCCCGGAATTTCTTTTCACGTTTGACCGCATTCAGGCCTGTGCAAGGGAGGTAAAGGGACACTGAGGGAGAACCAGAGAGAGAGAGAGGAGACATATGGAAAAAAGGGAGCGTGGTTGTGGCGAGTTTTAGTAAAAGGAAGAAGTAGAAGAGAGAGAGAGAGAGGGGGGGAGAGAGAGCGATAGAGAGGAAGTGGGGATCGGTCGATCAGGTACAACGCCCTGGGAAACAGGTCCGAAACGGTACAAAGGCAATAACGAGGCCTTAACCGCGACCTGAAGACTCCCACAGACTCGAGATCTCACTCACCAAGAGCGTGTGCAAGAGGATCTCCGACACGACTCCGGTAAACTCTCTGTGGTGTTTCCCCTCGATACGTCGTTCAAGATTGAAGCCGGAAACTTCGTGTTTTCGAATCTCTCTCTCTCTCTCTCTCTCATTCTCATTCTCATACCGAGTCTCGCGTCACGAAACGAGTCCCCAACTGTATAACTATTAATGTCTCAAGGATGAATTTTTGGAGCGTATGGACGGGCGCGCGTTCACGACACCCTTCAGGTATAAATACGGAAAAGCACTCGAAGACATGGAAACGATACCGAGAGGTACGTATAATTGTCCACCCCTCGGACAAACCAGGATCGAACGTACTCGAACCGAATCGACACGACTCGACGATTCGTCGGACAAAATATGGAATTTCCAGGCATAAAATTTCAATTGTACGAAATCTTTTGTTCAATGTATACGTATAAACATGATGGGGTTTAATTATAGATCGGCATACAGTGCTCAACGATGTTTTGTCACTCGGCAATAGAACCGTGTCCCTTTTTCCTAATCCTTTAACAACGAAGCTCCCTTCAAGGAAATCCAACGAGAAATTATAACTCGGTCGGTAATACAGAGGAAAATAAAAATCAGTGTAGTCTAAAAGGGTCAAAATACAAAAATAAAATACAATAAAACAAAAGGGATCGAGTCTCTCCTCAGGAACGAGGAATATAATATTTCTTGGTCGTTGATCGTCCTGGTGTTGAACGTCCCACGCACGAGATTATGACTCGTTATGACTTATTACAAGCGCGCCGGGGCGACTTCGCGGGCGAACCGGTTATATTCCTTAGTGAATGAATTCTTTCCGTCTCTCTCATCGTTTCTCTATCCCATCTTCCTTAGCTCTGTCCTGCACACCCATGTGGTAAATCGATGCTTAATTTTGCACATAAATCATGCGCATAATAGCTCTATCGATATAGCGAAATATTACGGGCTGAAAGAATAAGAGACGATACGTTCGATTCACATTTTCCTAAAATCGTGACGTGAGAGCATCGATCGAAGAAAAAAAAATATGAATAAATAAATATAAATTCCCTAGGGCTTGAATCTGTAACGTTATTGTAACGTGTTTAAAAAAAAAAAAAGAGGAATGGAGAGGAAGAAGAGGAGCGCGAGGATTCAAAAGCGTCCAATACGCGTCACGAACGACCTTCTCTCCCATTGGTTTGTGTCTGCGTTGGTAGAAAAAGAAAGAGAAAAAGAAAGAGAGAGAGAGAGAGGCAAGCGACGGATTTGCCGCGATCCCGGGGCCCCACGAGAAGCCAGCCGACTCAGGCCCGGCGGCGCGTAGACTACCAAGAATTCACCGGGACCATTAATCTGGCCTGCTGCGACACCCGTGGATCTCTCTCTCTCTCTCTCCCCCTCTTCTCACTCTCGTCGCCCCTCACTGCCTTGCGAAGCCTCGACAGAGAGTCCCAAGAGCGTTTTCTCCCTCCCCCGCAGAGCCCCTTCTCGTCTTCGAGTCCCAGTCAGGTATAGATTCGGAGGACCCAACCTGAACCTCCCGATCGTTACAAGACTCGACGAAGAAAGAGAGGAGTATGCACGCAGCAACAACTCGGACGAGAACGACGAAGAAGAAAAATAAGAAGAAGGGAAAAAAAGGAGAAAGCGGGCATTGTCCGATCACAACGTCAGAGTTCGTAATAGACCGGGGAGAGACTTAAGTGGGCCCGTCAAAAGTATTACCCAGTTTATTTCGCCATAGAGTAAATATACTATGTAGTGAAAAAAAGAAGAAAAATAGAGAAGAAATGAGAGCGAAAAAAATGAAAAAAAAAGAAAAATGGAAAACGAGGAATAAAGGGATGATGGAATAACGAGAAATAAATGCGAGAGGGACATGCTTGATCGATTTAGCCACGAGCAAGACGAGAAAACACGCGTGTAGGTTTTTCTTTTTCTCTCTCTTCGTAGATGACGACCGTAGAAACACCCGTGAGCTTCGTGACGGAACGCGACTAAATCTGGAGCGAAGGAGGAAAAACGAGGGACAAATTGCAACTATTCCCGGTTCGTGTCTCAACCGAGTGGCGTCTATATACATATATACATTATACTATCAATGGTCTCGAAAGAGTGAGAGAGAGAGAGAGCGAGAGAGGGCGTCCTACGCGAGACGAACCTGCCGAGAGTAAGCTACCGAGACGAGAATGATTCGTCACGTCGTTTGAGTTGAAAACATGCATGACACGTACTTGAATAAATCTAGATTATTTATCGATCATCGTCGATGATCGTGCACCAACGGATGACACTGAAAAATTGCCAGTCGCATCGATAGGTAAAGAAACAAAAAAGAAGATCGAAAGAAGACGAAAAAGTGGTCGAGTTCGCGAGTCATGAAAGAGAGAATAATAAGGGAGAGAAGAAAACTTTTCCATTCAGAGGCAACGTACGGAGAAAAAAAAGCACGTAGCACGAGTTCATCTACGACGAGAGACTTTCTAAGAGAGACACACACTCTGGTACTTGTTTCCAGTGCAGCGCCGCGGCTCTCGGGGGACCGGACCTTGTGGACCGGATCATAACACCCGGCACGTACTGAAAAGATGATGATGATGGTCATTCGACAATATATATATATACATACTTATATATATATATATATATGTATATAAAATATATATATGTATATACATATGGTCTCAGCGTTGAATGGGTCGAAAAAGTGGGTCGAAAGGGAAAGCGTGTGCTCTGCCTGTGGTGCTGTTAGAAATGTCAGAAGTTCTGATGGAATATATACTACATGGTAGACCTATCTTTCGCTATGTGCAAAACGATATTTGCTGTAGGCGTCGCTGAGACCGAGAGATTGATTTTTCGTTACTAATTTTCGACATTTTTACAATTTAAAATAATTAATTGTCCATAATGAAATCGCTAATGAACGGTGAAATAAAAATATGATAACGGGAATAAAAAAATTGTTTGAGGAACATTAATTTAATACGAGGGAGGATTCGATTCCTTAAAGTTAAATTTTGTTCGTGGATTCAAAACCGTTATTTTTTTACGAATATTAAAACAGGGACTAAGAGATCGGTTCGAAGGTCGAAAAGCGCTTTGGGGACCGGCTCGGGAGATTGCCAATGAGAAGGAAAAAGAGCTTACGCTCCGGTCCGACCAACTTCTGTCTTTCGCGTTTCTCTTCGTTTCTCTTTCTCTATCTCTCTCTCTCTCTCTCTCTTTCTTCCTCTCGTACGAGTAGCCATTGGGAGGGAAGAATCGAGGAAGGGGGACGACAATTAGAGGCCAAATAAAGACGAGGAAAGTCACAGTCGAGCGGGTTGCAACGAGCGTGTGTGTGATTTCGGTCACGGCGCGCGCCTGTACATTGACCCCCGTAGAGAGCATTTACTCACCGTTCGTTCTCTCGAGTTGTGTTTCTTCGCCGGAGCGCGTTCTCCGTCTCTCCTCGTAAGGGAACCAGAGAGGAGAGACCGAAGAGCGGGACCAAGCTCGAGCGAGGTTCGACTCTCTTCGATCTCGCTTGCTCGGCCACAGGCTGTATGTAGCTCTTTGCTGGTACAAGGAGAGGACAACGGTGAGGTAGCCTCGAGCCAGGAGATGGGTAACTCGAGAATCATTTTACGCGGGTGCGAGCGAGATGATCAAATACTTTGAGCTCCCAGTTAAAAAGAGAAAGATATCAAGAGAGCGAGAGAGAGAAGACAATATCTATATATAAGTATACGAGCGAAAAAATAATAAGGTTCATGCTGGAAAGCTGAGAACTCACTCCGCGAGATGACGACGTAAGCAGGCCCATAGTCTAGAACGTATGATTATAACTGTCGAAAGAAATTATTCAATCAAAATATTCAACGATTGTTTGTCAATTAATTCACGAATTGACGAGCGGATCATAAATAATGTTTCTTCACATTCGCGGTTTACGTTCGTTGGAACAAATTATTGCTGTACCTTCGTCGCGAATTAAGACGATGAAATTATTTCGATAAAATAGTGCTCGATCGAGGGGGGAATGATTAACATATTTGTGTATTTTTCTTTTTTCAGTTATCGATCGACAAGTACAAAAACATCGAATATATTCGATATGACGGAGCACACGTAGCGAAGAAAGAAAAGAAATCGTTTGGTTTAGTGTCGACTCACGCTGAGAGTCGATTTATCGAGAGTCGCGGGCGAGAGCCACACACACACACTTCGATAGGTAGGTATGGGTTGCGAGGCACGACAGTGGGCAACCGGAGGACCGAACGAGAGTGTAACCCCCATACGCTCGCGACCGTCCCGCGAACGGTCGCCGCGCGCACACGCGGCACTTCTTTTAAAGTAGACTATCCTGTCGCCGGCCGATAAGTAATCTTGTACCGGAACCTCGTGAAGCGTCGTTATACGCGTCCTTTAAGAGCACCCGAATATATTTTACTTCGAGTCGAAGTAAAGAAAGAGAAAGAGGAAGAGGGAGGGTGGAGAAGAGAGAACGACCGGCTGAGAGTGTTGCTCACAAATTCACACGTTTGTGAACTTTATAGCAGCAGCATACGCGACGTTTGGTTACGATTGCGTCTCCAATTCCGATAAAAAAAAGAAATCGACGAAATGACGAAACGAATTATTCGATGGACTTTGTACTCGAATATTTACCTCGTCGACATTTCCGATAAAGTTAAAAGACGATAAAACATGAGAATGAGGATTTAAGGGAAGAGGATTGAGGAATTTTTAAATCATTATCCCGATTTGATAAGATCGTTTTAGTTGACACTCCTTGGGTTGCACCAAAAGGCAAGTGCAATCTTCTCTCGTACCATCTCTACTACACATGACCCTAAACCTATGAATATATGCGTTGCAAGGGTGAGAATCTTAGACGCCGTTCTCTCACCCCCCAGTGTGCATACTCCGTTCACTTTCGCGGTAAGCCCCGTGGCGGTATAAAGGGCAGGAGAGCTTGCAAAGATACGTGAGCCGGTGCGAGCGAGCGAGCGAGCGAAAGGCTTTCTCGAGTATCTGGCTGGCCGATATATGTTTAGTGGCTAGCCAACTACCCTCGGGCCGGCCACGTTCATATACCTTAACCTACACGTATATATATATGTATACACTTTGGTATATATATATATCGCAATTCCCACAAGCTCCCTTAACCGACCACGCTCTCGGGTCAAACTGCTGAGCATGTTCGCCGGCCAAGGAACTGAATCTCCTTATCGCTCGTGGGCGCCGGATTTGTCCCATAATTCCTCGTGATGAAGAATCTATACGAACGTATAACTTTTTGGAACATTTAAAAAAACGTATTTGCACGTGTGCGTTTTATAGAAATAGAGTTACTTTCAATCGACACTTTAGGACATTACTTTGTCCAATTGCTAGTTGGACGTACAGGGTGGGCCATCTATTGGTACGTTTTTAAAAATGCGATCAAAAGAGTATGCATTGATATTTTTTATTAATTTTGTTGTTGTTGTAAAGCTAAAAGTATCCCCGTCAAGAATGAAAAACGATTTCGTTCATGTGGCTCCCTCTACTGGCCTTACAGTATGCCATTCGGTCACCCCAATTAGTGATGACATTTTGAACTACCTCGGCGCCAGTTTCACTCAAAACAGTCGTAATGTTGTTTTTCAAAGCTGGAATTGTCTCTGGATTATCCGCATAACATCGGTCTTTAACGGCACCCCACAGGAAGAAGTCCAGCGGTGTCAAATTGCAGCTACGCGCAGGCCAATTGACATCTCCTGAACGGCTGATTATGCGGTTGTTAAACTTGGTGCGCAGAAGGTCGATCGTAAGTCGGCTTGTATGGCATGTTGCGCCATCTTGTTGAAACCAAAGGTCGTCCACATTCATAGCGTCGATTTTAGGCCATAAAAAGTTGGTCAACATGGCTCTGTAGCATTCGCCATTGACGGTAACGGCGTTGCCAGCATCATTTTCGAAGAAAAATGGGCCAATTATGCCACCACTCCAAAATCCACACCAAACTGTGACTCTTGCAGGATGCATTGGTCTCTCTACGATTGCGTGTGGCTGTTCCGAACCCCAAATCCGGCAGTTTTGTTTGTTCACATATCCGCCGAGATGGAAATGCGCTTCGTCCGAAAATATGATTTTTCGACCAAAATCGACGTCATTATTGAGCTGGTCTATGGCCCACGCAGCGAACTGATATCGAAGCGGATGGTCATTTGCTTTCAACTCCTGAGTCATCTGGCTCTTGTAGGCGAATAATCCGAGGTCTTTGTGCAGTATTCTCCTCAGGCTGGTGCGACTAATGCTCAGTTGCTGCGATCGGCGTCGAGTTGAGGTCGTCGGATTCTGTCTCACACTTTGGGCCACAGCCTCAATATTCTCGGGTGTGCGCACTGTCCGAGCTCTGGGACCACCTCTGTCATCCACTAACATCCCTTTCTCACGAACTTTCTTCACCAATTTGCGTATAGCGCCTTCGGTGGGTGCTTTATCACGACCCATATTTCTTTTCAAAATTCGCACAGTTTCGGCGACACAGCACTGACTTTGAAAATAAGTTTTAAAAATTTCAAAACGCTCTTCAAGAGAAAACATGTTGTTTCGTGCCGCGGACAGTATGGCTAATGAACTGTAAAAATTTCGGGTCTGTAGCTCGTTTGCCGTTGTCATACGACGAAATTCAAAAACGTACCAACAGATGGCCCACCCTGTATTTCTTTGACAAATAAAAAAGAAAGCTAACGCTTTGAGACATAAGATTATTTTTATCTCGATCATATTGTCTCGACGATAAGCGATATAATCGATACGAAATTATTTGGAAATGTTTTCAAGTTATCGATAAAAATGTGAGTAAATATCGGCGAAGATGAGGGCAATGGATGGGAACGAGAGGTACGAGGAGACTTTTCAATTAACGAGCGGTGATCGTTCTTCCATGCGTGTCTTATCGGTCGAAAGAGAATTCACTTCGATCCAAGTATCGCCGCCAAGTGTTTTAGTACCGACCGCGTTGTCACGAGAAAGAAAAAAAGATTTTCGAAATAGGTACGATTGTGGCTGTCGAGCGAAGCTATCAGCGTGTGTGTGTGTGGTGACGAGGTTCGAAGGGGGTTGTGTTAAGTCCGGTAAAAGAAAGGAATTACAAGCTTAAATCCCGCTCCGTTTAACTCGTGCTCTTTTCTGTCCTGTGGTAATCTTTATGGGCGATCTAATTACAGCCTCAATTTGTTACACGTCGGACAAAAGAACTCAAATGTAAAAACCGATTTAATTATCCATTAATTCGTATGCAACGAGAGGAGGAATAAAGCGTGCGAATCCTCGACTCTCAAGTTAATACGAGTGAACTGTTAAAAAGAAAAAAAAAGAAAAAAAAATCAAGATTTTTTTTTATAAATTAAGGGTGTGCGTAAGATTAGAGGGATGAGAGAACGCTTGAATGAAAATACGAATGAATGAATTCGGGGGATGAAAAGTCGGTAAATGTAAGACAGTGAGATAAAAGTATATTTGAGACGAGATAAAAACGAGTATATATAGAGCTATGAGACAGAGGGAGGGGGGGGGGCGAAGAAACGAAAAAAGGGGAGTCAGAGAAAGAAAGACAGGAACGGACACACCACGCGACGTTTTACCACCTCGCGTATTCGAGCACTATATATAGGTATACATACACATCAGTTGGCTAATAGGTCTGCGATGTTCGCCCGAGGTGTAAAAAAATGGGGTAATTAATTGGCGCGTAATTAAAACCCGCTGAGACACTCGGACGAAGGTGAGCAAGGGGATGAGAGCGAAAAGAGATAGGAAGTCGTCGAGTCTCTGTCTTCTCTCTCTCTCCCTCTCGTCGCCGCGGGTCATGCGGGGGGCGCGAGCTTCGGCTCTTGTACCTATTACACGGAAGACATTGTACTACATCTACGAATCGTCCAACGTGTCTTGTTCCGCCGTACGACGTATCTAACGAAAACTAATGTTTAAGGGCTCGACTCTCAAGACTCTTTTCTTTTCTTCTTTCTCAACACTCGTCCAACTGACCGACGAATGTAAAAAAGATATCATCCCTGTCGAGGTGTGTCGCGTTGGAGCTTTCTTATCTTGTCAAAAACTAGAAAATTGAAATATCGTTACTTTCGTCTTTAAAATGTTTCCAATAGTCAAAATATTGAATGTTAACAAATCAATCCCCCGTTCTTCGGGGGGATTTTCACTCGAGTTTACGTTCGGGGTCATCGACTCGATCTTTGAAAAAAATATCCGGAGGACCAAGAGGGTGAGAAAATAAAAACGAAATTTCTCATTGACAAATCTTCGTATTCGACGAAGAATTATGAGAGTGCATGTGTACATTTGTAGTAAAATAAAAAAAGAATATTTAAAACTTGTTTCTCTCCACTTTTCCCCCCATTTCCACCCTCGTTCGTTCCGGCTGCATAAACATATTTAAATCCTCGCGTACGATGATTAATCGTTGAACTCGGTCGTGTAAGCCGCGTCGCGAATGTCGCGACGACAAAGTCCGCGGGCATCGGGGCGCCGTATTATCACCCCACCGAACGGCAAGAGGTTTTCGTTGCGCAATGTGGTCGTCCGGTTGCGGTGGTGGTGGAGATCGCGGAACAAGCGAGAGAGCAACCGTCGAGGGGTTGGTACGAGCGTCGCGACGCAGGAGGTTTCGTTAAACACGGGCCGAGACACGGCACTTAGTGCGTGAGACCCGACCGACGACAAATCACGAAAACCTCCCACCCCGTGTGGGCCAGCGAGGGCGCGCTTCGTGGGCAACGTCGACGCGGAAAGGCGAGAAAAACTTGGTGCCGGCCGATACGCGCGCATCTATATTTATATATACAATCTGTAACGGTGAGGTCGCGGTTGGCCCATGTCGCCCTAGGCCAGCTTGGCGACGTGTGCCAGACGCGTTGGCACGCATCCTTCTCAGCCTAGTGATTCCACGTTCCACCATTAGTTTTCGCCTCGTTCTTCTGGTTTATTTTCCCTCTGTTATATTAGGTTTTGATTTCGAACGAAAAAAAAACGAAAGTTGAGAAATATTAAAGAAAAAATGTAATCGAAGATGCGAACGAGAGTTTGATTAAACCCAACAAGTCCGAAATTAACGAATCACTTATCGATCGATAACAAAATATTATTTTCATGTTTGAAATAAGAGTTGCAGCGATTTAATTTGATCATTGGATTTGAAAAATTAGACTCGTAGAAATACAATATTTAATCACATGCTTGCTCGAAAAAAATCTTCATTCTCGTGGAAAACCATCATATTAATTAGAAGAAAAAATTTGTAACGCGTGAGTCGACTTTTGTAGATAACGTTTTGTAGCTTGGACCCTGCATTAACGTCAATGATGCGCGCAAATTATTACGAAATGAAATCACGATGAGAGTCCTATTGGATGATGAAGCACAAGTTCGCGATTACGTTGCACATTCGCAACGAGCTATATCAGTAGCCGAGCAGAACGAGAGTAGTCGGGGAATATCGAAGGAAGGTGAATGACCTCGCGTTTATGAAATTTGTAGTTAATGGATACCTCTTTCAGTTCCTGGGTTAAAGCCGGATTAAAATCAGGCTTGCTTGCAACGGCAGCAGCAGCAGCAGCAGCACGCTGAGAATCGATGCTACTACCGGGAGAGTGACGAGGACGCGTGTACCCCGTGATAGGGAGGTAGGGGGATATAGTTCTATGCACACACGATTCGTCAGTCGGTGGATCGTAAAAACTCGCGGTTTTTAAAAAATTTTAGAGATAAAAGTCTTCGTAAAAAATTACTCGTAAGACCCAGCAATTTTTTCGAGAGAGAGACGTCTAGCATGGAAAGTATAAACGGTTTCTCGATTTGTGTAAAGATCGTTGAGGCAAAACAGTATAGAATTACGTCGTGTGATAATTGATCGAGTTACTAGCATTATTTGCTCCAACGTATAATTGTCAAGGTAACGTCTGATAATGAGAATTTTTCAAACTCGTGAATTCCTTTATGACGACACCATCTCGATACTGGCTAAGTATGACTGCAAATAAATTACGTGTATACATCGGCGCAGTGACGAGAGTTGGAGGGAAAGAGAGAGAGAGCGCGAGAGGGGAATAGGAGCTTTGAAACTCAAGAGTTGCGTATATCTGCCCTCGGCGGTGGACCCAAAGATTGTGAGCCAGAGAGAGAGAGAGAGAGAGAGAAAGAGAGGGAATGAGAGAGAGAGAGAGAGCTCCCGGATCGAACGATCTTGACGGGCGCGTGAGACCGCCTCGGGGGGTGATTCACGTACCCTCGCGCGCGCACCCTCCTTCTCGCCGTCTCTCACTCTCTCACCAAGACCCACGCTTAAGTATTATGCGAGAGTGAACGACGGACTGCAAACGGAATGAATTTACCTCAACTTCTTTCGTCGTAAATTATTCATTATCATCCCTTCCATACCAAATCACATCCTCACTCGTTGAATCGTTTCATCGATAATTTGTCCTAATAGGAAATTACAAAGAGAAAAAAAAAGAAAGAAAAGAAAGAAAAACAGTGTTTCCAATAATGGTCGAACAAGTATATATATATATATCTCAAGGGGCTTTTGTAGTTAGGGTGATCGATGTGTGCGTATAAACGATATATCGTAGCCCAAGAACGATTGAAATAAAAGAATGTGCCGGCTGAGAGCCACTGGAGCTGGCGCGTTGCTCGGCCGGGCTGGGAGAGAAGGGTAGGTGGGATGAAGCGAGAGGGTGGTAGAGAGCGAGCCAGGGTGCGGGTGGGACGTAGGGAGAGCAAGGGGGGCGGATGCTCGGTGCCAGGGTAGGTTTTGATCAATATCTCGCCCCCACCCCATACCCACCCTTCGTGGTGGAACACCATACCCCTTCATACCACCCCACACCCCCTACCCCAACCACCCTATCCTGCTCCTCCTCCTCCTCCACCCCTCGGCTATATATACATATACATATATACACATATATTCAATATATATGTACATAGTTATGTATATACATATGTATATAATACATATAGACATCTATATATCTACGCGTATATAGATGTATACATGGCTCACTCACTCCCCGGCACCCTCACGACACCCCCCCATCGCCCGACCACCATGAATAACCAAGACCATACAGCCACGTACAGATTAAATACATCGAGAAACCGTACGATCAAACTCTATACTCCGTTTTCGGCTACATACATATCGGTAGGTACGCTGTCCCTTGCTCAACCCCTTTGTACACATTACTTTTACGGTATTAAAATACACGCATCGTGGATCACGTGCGATCGTCTTCGTGGTATTCGTCATACACATGTTAAAATATATATAACATATATGTATATCCATGTATATACTGTATATATGTAGACAGTAAAGAATTTGTAAGAATGGAACTGTTTCCTTGCATTCGTGCGAAAAATCGTGACGCACCGAGGTGCAAACATTTCCGCACGTCTGCATTCTCTCTGTTGTGAGACACTGAGAGAAAGAGATGAGAAGGAGTAGGAGGAGAGGGAAGGGGGATGTGCTCTAATATATACGCGGGCCATGGAAAGGACCGGTCGGGAGATAAGACAAGATCCGGCAAAGACAGGGGGAGGAGGAGTTATATATGAAGAATAAGTTTGGGAATTCCGATCACACGAAGAAAAAGAGAGAAAAAAAAGGAGAAGGAGAGAAAGAGCTTTCGTCGGTCCTCGGTGTCCTCGTAGATACGAGAACGTACACGACCGGTAGGACAATGCCCCTGAGACGTTCTAACGTTTCGTCGCGATGCGGGACAAACCCCACCACGGCTCAGCGAGATTTCAAGTCGATATTTCTGTCTTTAGATAAATTGGTTTAACACTTTGGGATTTTTTCTAGTGGTATCTGTGACTTATTCGTTGTCGATTGAGTAAAAACAGAAATTATATTCGTTATTATCTATGGAATTCTTATTTTTTTACATACAGGTAGGATAAAAAAAAAGTGTATTAAAAAATGACGAAATTTATCTCTTTTCGATAGTTAATGTTTTATAACCCACATTTTTATTGGCGTTGAATTGGAAAAAAAACGGTGAAAAACCTTTCGTCAAATATATTCAAATTTTTGCTAAATCGATTCGAAAATAGAATGATAAAAATCTCGAACTTTTGTCAATTTTCATCATTTTTTATAAACGTTCCATACCATCGTATCAAAATCAACATCGATAATAACAATAACAATAATAATAATAGTACTATAGAGAATGCACTAATACGGTATATGCATCAAGCTTTCGAAAATTAGCCTCAATATTATCCCGTGAGCCGAGACATTAGAAGTAGGTATCCAAATTTCACAATTAAATTCGGATACTCCATTATCGGAATAATTGATCACACAAGGATTGCTTATGTCTCCTCAATAGACCCTCTCGATGTCACGATTACTTCCGTTCATCTATTTTAGTACAAGTTCTAACTAAGTGAAGACTCGGGTTATTGGAATACTTTGTACATAGGTACAGACTTCCGCGAGCGAACATTCGATACCTATATGTGTATATGAAGGTACATCGAGAGATCTCGCTTAACACGGGATAGACCGATATCGAAAGACTCTCCTTTTTGCTCCCCTCGAGCTTTCGATGCGTTTTCTATCCACCAAGGCTGCACGCTGGCTCTCGATTCTTCCACACCCTGTAGCGGTTTGCTGGTTGAGTAGAGAATGTACACTATAGGAAAGAGCGTTCTCTTCTGTATGCACGCGGCATTTCAACCGAGGCTAGAGGGCGTTAGCAGCGCCGCGCGCGAGTTTCCGGAAGTCGCCCGAGGCTTTCTCTCGCGAGAGATCAAACCGCGTGTATATTGGGACGCGTAGGGGAGTCTTCGCTTCAGTCCCGAGGAAAAAGTTAGTACGAAGACGACGAGGAAGAACTGACAGAACTGTCGAGATATGGGAGAGAATCTTATGAAAAAGGACGAGAAAATACAAGAATACAAAAGGGTTGGAGAACTTGACGATGCATATAGTTATATAGGGGTGAGAGTATTCGGTATAATAAATCTCGAGGCATGATTAGGAGATGCGTGACACGATAAAGGAATTTATTGTCTCGGACGAATTTTCTCTGCGGCCGAGACGAATTACGCTTAATTTTTTTAATTTGTTCCGTCCAGTAGTATCGAGGGTGTGTAGGGGAAGGGGGCCCAAAGCGGGCACACTAAGTTTAAGTAAGAGAAAAACGTATATTAATACATAGATTAGTAATACTTTTAATGCTATTAGATGCTAAATTTGTTGTAGTTTCATACCCAATGCATAAATTTCTCGTACGAGTCAAGAATATGAAACTAAAATCCAAAATATGAAACCTTTTCGAATGCTCACTTTGCCCGGAGGCTGGCCTAAAGCGGGCATAAGCATTAGGGCAAAGTGGGCACGCAACGGGTAAAGCGAGCATGCGTCTATTTTTAATGTCTAATTAATAAATAAGAAATGTACTTATTGATGAAAATATCAGAAGGGCAATAATAAAGAATCTTTATTGCACAATAACATAATTAGGAACATCATTTTGATATTAATTTAAACATAACTATTATAGGTACTTAAACTTTATCTAAAATTAACATCGCTCAATCAGCATTCTTATAATTACTCAGTCGTCATCAGTAACTTTGCAGTATTTTCTTCATAAATTCAACAATCAAACAAAATAAAATATTGTTAAACAAAATTATTAAACAAAAATCTCACTTTTGAAACAAACTTATAGTTTCATAAAACTTTCACAAAATCAAAAAGAATATTGAGAATACTAGACCTAAAATTAAACAAAGAAACTGTTCAGCTTTATTTCAGTCACCTACTGCATCGCTTTTTTCATCGTACTTTCACTCCAAAGACCTTCATCTGATTTTCTTTTATATTTATTCACCATCCTAAAGGAAATGAAATGACTAGAGTAGGTAAATAACACAATGATAATTATAAGAAAATAAAAATTTAGCGTCATCTCAATGCAATCAACAGACGGCATGGCGAGCATGATCACGAGGGCATAGTGGGCATGCTCGCGTTGCCCTGCTCGCTTTGCCTTTTACGTCACGCCCACGTTTTCATCGGACCAAACCTAAAATTTATTTTCATATTTACACGCAAATATGATTAAATTAAAGTAAGATAAGCCCAATACACAAGACGCATCTTGATAATAACATAGAGCACTCAAAATCAGGCAAAACACAATCTACGTACCATCCTTTTATTGTATAAAAACGGCGAAATTCTTTTTTTTGCACACGAGCCTTAGGGTTCGTCCGAGGTGCGGGGTACAACTACCGCGGAGAGTGGCGGGGCGGGGGGTAATGTCTATGTAGTCCAAGCAATAGAGCTCTAAAATCATCAGTTTTTGACAAAAATTTTACCCGATAACGGCGACCGCCATCAGACGCGGAACAGCCTCCCGATCATAACTGACCACTTTTCGACTCCTGATTTCCATTTTATTTTTTGTTATTAACAAATTAGTGAAAAAAAACCACTTTTTTTTCCTTTTTTGCTTATAAAACAAAAAGTAATGGAGGAATCTGTTTGGTCCCAATGGACGAATTGTAGGTAATTGAAATACGCATAAAATAAGCGCTGAAAGAAGCCGATCGGTCAATAATTAAGGGAGATACACTGAAAAAACCGAGAAAAAAGCGTTTTTTTCAAAAATATATAACTCCGCCATTTTTTAATTTGTAGGCCAGGCTCTTCGCGAGATAGTAGGTATTGATGTGTCCTTTTTCTGTGCGAAACCTGGGTGCTGTTGGATAATTAGTTTTTGCGTTATTGCAATGAACATTTTATTTTACCATATTTTGCGGAGAGGCTCGATGCTCTGGAGGTCGTCCGATTTAAGTTTACCAAGCGGCTTTTTAAACTAGAAATGTTGACCTACAAATCGTCAATCTTAGATTTTCGTTTAATTGCGTTTAAATAGGTGGAAATCGCGCCTAAACATGAGCAAAAACGACCGAGCGCGCGAAAGTGGTCGAGTAGTGGGGGTAGACCAGCAGAATCGGGGAAGTCGCATATATAGTAATAGAAGCGCGCTCGGCCCAAGTTTCGTATCTATTTATTTGATTATTTCAGTAACCAGTGGGACTATTTTAACTTTCTTTTTTTTGAATTTGGGGTAACGCGATCACCGGAACCTGATTCTTTACTCAGATTTCATGTAAAATGAACGAAAAACTTTTTTTCAGATATTTTAACCGTCATGTCCTCACATTAATATAATATAATGCAATTATCATTTTTTAATATTCAATGTTGCACTTTGTACATTAAACATTAAGAATATTATTGAATATTATTCGAATATTATTGAATATTATTCGAATATTATTCGAATATTATTTGAAAAACAGAAGGAGCAGCTAAACAACATGCGTTTAGAGTTTTTTATCAATTAAATTTGTGGTTAGGAAATGCGGACCTAAGAGCAACTGACTGGGGGTGGCAAATTAAAGAAAACCGGCTCATCCCGGTAGGAAGTACCGATCCTCCCATTCCTCAGAAGTTGCTCGATCAGATTTCGTGTTCGTGCAGTAAAAAAGGGTACATAGATGCTTCGTGCAGCTGCAAAAAGCATGGTTTGCACTGCACGAATCTCTGTGCACACTGTCACGAAAGCACATGCTTCAATTTACATGCAAACGATCTGCAAGTTGAGTCGGAGGATGAATATGAAATTGAAGAAAACAATTTTAATGAAATTAATATTCCACTCGAACGTATGTGTACAGACGGATTCGATGACGAATCGAATTGTTTGAAGGCCGCGAAAAGAAAGCGGCTAATGTAAATAGTTTTATAAGTTTCATTGTAAGGATTGAATTATATAATGATGAAAGTTATTAAAGATTGTTGTAAATACTGTTTATGCTTGCATGCAGTAATAAAAACTGTCATAAAAACTGCATAACTGGTTTCCCGCTTATTTCACATGAAATCTGAGTAAAGAATCAGGTTCCGGTGATCGCGTTACCCCAAATTCAAAAAAAAGAAAATTAAAATAGTCCCACTGGTTACTGAAATAATCAAATAAATAGATACGAAACTTGGGCCGAGCGCGCTTCTATTACTATATATGCGACTTCCCCGATTCTGCTGGTCTACCCCCACTACTCGACCACTTTCGCGCGCTCGGTCGTTTTTGCTCATGTTTAGGCGCGATTTCCACCTATTTAAACGCAATTAAACGAAAATCTAAGATTGACGATTTGTAGGTCAACATTTCTAGTTTAAAAAGCCGCTTGGTAAACTTAAATCGGACGACCTCCAGAGCATCGAGCCTCTCCGCAAAATATGGTAAAATAAAATGTTCATTGCAATAACGCAAAAACTAATTATCCGACAGCACCCAGGTTTCGCACAGAAAAAGGACACATCAATACCTACTATCTCGCGAAGAGCCTGGCCTACAAATTAAAAAATGGCGGAGTTATATATTTTTGAAAAAAACGCTTTTTTTCTCGGTTTTTTCAGTGTATCTCCCTTAATTATTGACCGATCCGCTTCTTTCAGCGCTTATTTTATGCGTATTTCAATTACCTACAATTCGTCCATTGGGACCAAACAGATTCCTCCATTACTTTTTGTTTTATAAGCAAAAAAGGAAAAAAAAAGTGTTTTTTTTTCACTAATTTGTTAATAACAAAAAATAAAATGGAAATCAGGAGTCGAAAAGTGGTCAGTTATGATCGGGAGGCTGTTCCGCGTCTGATGGCGGTCGCCGTTATCGGGTAAAATTTTTGTCAGAAAAAAACCTTTATTTGCTTGGCCTAATGAGACGCGAGACCACGTCGAGTTTGTTTACGTTGATTTTTTATGGGGTGCTCGCTTTAGGCTGGTGCTAGCTTTGGGCCCCCTTCCCCTACATATTATGTAATCTTCTTCCATTTCTTCGTACCAATTATAAATTCGATAAAAATGCAAATTTAATTTCGTCAATTTTGGGAGAATATTCCACATTGTTTTTTGTCGTTGTTGTAATAATTGAATGTTAATAAAGGGACCTATCGGTTTGATAATCACGATCATCCAAAGCTCCCGAGTTTTTTTTTACACGCGATCGATTCTTAAAAAATATTTTCTCTATTTTACAATTCAATCTCGTGAATATCCGGATATTCACGAGATTGAATTGTAAAATAGAGAAAATATTTTTTAAGAATCGATCGCGTGTAAAAAAAAACTCGGGAGCTTTGTTTCAATATTATGATAAATAGTCTTTTGGTAAATTGATAAAGTCGATTTTTCGCAAGCATGGGGATAGGCGTCGAATGAAGGACGTAATTCACAAAGTATTCGAATCAATGAAACTAAGGTGTATAAAGGATATGCATATACGCTATATAGGTACATCGAATAAGGCAGAGAAGATGCTGCGCCGTACGCAGTGAGAATTCCAGAGGGGACCACGACCTCAAGCCGTGAACAGGTTGAGATTGAGAGGAAGGTATTTCTTTGCAATGGTATCCGGTCGAAAAGGTCCTTCTTCACACAACTCTCAGTAATATAATACCGTATATTATTAAATTGTAAGGCGTTAGGGGATGCGTTAGGGCTAATTATTCAATTAATCAAAATTGATATTCTGCAAAAAAAAATATTGACAGTTTGGTGGTGAAAATTTTTCATAGAGAATCGTCCGATCATCGATTTTCATGTTTTGAAATATATAGCCCATTTAAATTTGACACAACAATTGGAAATTTCTAATTACCGGCTAAAATATAATTATTCGAAAGGAAACTAAAAGAATGAAATTAATTACGTTTATTATTTCAATTAATTAACACATTTTATTTTTCGCGCGTAAAATCTCAATTAGTGTGAGAATACTCGATGCCTCGTAAATATTAGCGTTGAATCGAAAATGATTATCTTCCCCCAATACAGATAACTCGTTATACTCGAACAAGAACTCGTGGACAACTCGTGGATGTGTTGAATGATCGAGTATTGTCAATGATTCACGTTGATTCAATAATAAAATCGTCGATAAATAACACTCGTGTTAACGCAACATGAAATATGAGGTGGAAGGTGAAAAAAAAGAGATCTTTATATGCAAGACATGCTATAATGCGAGGCAACAAATATTCAACGAAGGGGAGCACCGCGGAGAGAGCTGTTATAGTAAAACGATCATAAAGTCGTAACAATAGGTCTGAACGGTCAATCGAGAGAGCAACTAATACGGTTAAAGCGTTGCTAAACGACGCGACCTATTTGACTAAAAGATTTATGTACACGCTCGCTTATGAGAGTGTGAGAGAGAAAGAGAGAGAAAGAGAGAGAGACAGAGAGAACGAACCCACGCGTATCGCTACTTTATACACACACTAGTTCCCGCCGTTTGCTTGAAAAGATAATATATATCTCATTTAGCTCCGTCTTAAATACCATCGTGTGATTACTGAAAATTGTACGCAATGTAACGATCAAATTCGAGAACTTAAAGTCCCATGTAATGCAGGCTAAGAGTTAATTGAATGCTTGTAATTACTTGCGCTAAGCAGCTATCAAAGTTATATTGTCGACAAATAATCACTAGTAATAGATTATAATTGCTTTGATTTAAAAAAATTGAATTCTAAAACAAACATATTATTGATTGAGTGACGTTATGTGTCCTAGGTGCTCTCCATGACCACGTGCCCTTATATATTCACTCACTTTTCAAGAATTCAAATAAATAATTTTATAAATTTTCGTTTTGTTTTTACGGTATATTCAATCGCAACCCTCGCATTATCGATTTTTTTTAGCATTTTGACCTACTTTCGTCTTACGTGACTGGGCCTAACCTACGCCACTGATTTCAGTGGATTAAGAGCTTCGAAGTATACCGGAGTAAATAAATTATACACCTTAAGTTTTATCACTTAAAAAAATCCGATTGTAAGATATAAATATATTTTCAAGAATTCATCGATACCAGATTTTTCCAGTACTGTCTAGAAAAGGGATCCTATTTTTTATTGTTCATATTTTTGAAACATATTAAATATTTGATTGTTTTATAAATTAACATCCATTCCGAATCGTAAATTAAAAAAAAACAAATATATTATTTCAAACTCTTTCTAATTATCGTACAATTAATTATTTTTATTCGTCCTCCATAGGAAGGTTCCTTTCGACCGTGTCCAAACGATCATTCGAACATTCACCTTCTTCTCACAACTGATGTAATATCGAGAAAACAAAAAAAAGAAGAATAGAAAAATCCATAGTGCAAATTCCTCGAGAAAATCGTGCGACAGTTCGCAACGAGAGTACCATGTGGTCTCCGTGACTCAAACTTGTGGCACGTTGTGGCCACCTCTGCGAATGGGACCGACCCGGTGAAGCGCGCGGGAAACGATTCGCGCTGTGTATGCGCGCTAGCGATGAAAACTCTCCTCTCATCGCTATACCGCTTCCTCCGCAGTCCCTTTCCTCTCTCATACGGAGTAAAAGAGAAGCACATGAAGAGGGAAACGAGAGGGTTGAGGGGTGGATAAAAGA
The DNA here is from genome assembly GCA_964017225.1 of Netelia inedita. Taxonomy (NCBI): domain Eukaryota; kingdom Metazoa; phylum Arthropoda; class Insecta; order Hymenoptera; family Ichneumonidae; genus Netelia; species Netelia inedita. Next base: position 28,374,098 of record OZ024922.1, on the reverse strand, counting down.
TAGATAGATAGATAGATAAAGAGAGAGAGAGAGAGGGTCGCCAACCCACATTGGGGAATTGCGGGCGTGAGGGAGCTTCACCGTGGCGACGACGACGATGACGACGACGACGACGACGGCGACGCAGTGTGCGTTTGCTCTTCTCGGTGGCGCGGTACGTACAGTGATCTATCGCTTTAAGTTCGAGGCCCAGGTTCTTTCGTGGCTACGCCGTTGCTACTCAGGATTCCAGTTCTCCCTACCAATCCCCGCCCCCCCCCGAACCCCCGCCCTACACGCCCCTCTAGCCCCGCGCCGCTCCTCCGCGCACCACATCCCCCTTCCCAACGCCATACCACTACGACTCCCCCCAACCCCCACTCCGCCCTACGCTCGCGCCTCGTTCCACCGACGCCGCCACCGCCGCCGCCACTGACTTCACCTCCCGCACACCCGCCACTCCACGTTGGAACCTGTTCTCCGTCCTTACTCTCTCGCTCCTTCGTCCACTGGTCGCTCATCGTACGCTCCATATCTCCGTCTCTTTTCATCTTGCTATGCGCCGTCGCCACACCGATTCTACCTCGATGTGCGTATGTATGTGTGTCGTGCGCTCTCTCTCTCTTTCTCTCTATATTTCTCTCTTCACCTTTCTCCGTCTCATTTGACGTATATCTATCCTTCTCCCACCATCTCTGCTACGACTCTGTAGGAGAGGGCATGTGTGTGCGTTTATATATATATATAGGACACATGTATACATATATTTCTCTGTTGCATTCGGAGTGAGCAGGTCGAGTCTGTGCGTTCCACCGCGACGTGTGTTGGGCGCGAGTGTGACAGACGCGAATCAAGAGAGTGAGAGAAATGGTGCGAGAGGGTAAGAGAAGAACGAAGACGGAGGAATATACGGGGAAGTGTGTGTGGGGAGGAAGAAAGAGAGAGACCGAGAATCGTGGAGTCCGTACACGCGCGCTGCCATTGTTTGCCGCGTGCGTGTCTGTCTCCGTCTCACTCCCTCACGCTCTCACCCTCACTCGCCCCACTCTTCACGTTCTCACTCGCTCCCCTCTCTTCTCTCAGCATTCTCTTCGTCGCTCGTCCGTTTTCCTGCCCCTATCTCCATCGCACTCGCTGTACCTCCGTCCTCCTCCCCTACGTAGAGGACTATCTCCTCTCTCACTCTTTCTCTCTCTTTTTGCTCTCTTTCAATGTTACTGCCTGCTTTTTCTCCCTATCTCACGTGCTCTCTCTCTTTTTTTCTCTTTCTCTCTCGCTCTCTCTCTCGCGTACCGTGTAACTTTGCTGGCGTCGTCGACGCGGCTTCGACCCGCGAAATTCTTTTTTTTCCTCTCGTTCGTTCCTTCTTTCCTTTTTTTTATATATCTCTCTCCCATCCTCCTCGACGGTGTTTCTCCTTGTCTCGTGCCGTACGCCGAGAGAGAAAGAGAGAGAGAGAGAGAGAGCGGAGGGCCCAGATGCACTCGAGCGGGCCCAGGCCAATTCTCTTTTTGTTCCCTCTTTTCTCCACGCATCCCTCCCTCCTTGGCCGCGCGCACGTAACATTTCTTTTTTCTCTATTTCTTTCTCTTTTTCTTCCCTTCTTTTTTCTCTGTTATTCCCTTTTTTTATTTCTTCTCTGTTTCTCACTACCTCTCTCTCTCTTTTCAGGCCACAGTGTTGCCTCTTCGTTTGTCCCGTCCTTGTTCGTCGTGCTATGCGATCGGCGCGGTGGAAGGAAGGTTACTGGAAGAGGGACGTAACTGGGGCGATGATCCTCCGTGGGAGGACCACGCGAGTCTCTTTCTTCGCCTCCTTGACCCCTTCTCCTCTCTACCACACTTATTTTCTTCCTCCTCGCCACCTCTTATTCTTCTTTCTTCTTTCTTCTTCTTCTTCTTCTTCTTCGTCTTCTTCTTCTTCTTCTTCTTCTTGTTCTTCTTCTTCTTCTTTTTCATCCTTTCGTCTATCTCTCCCAGCTCCAGCACTTCGAGCTCTCCTTCCTCCTCTTTCGTGCTGCAACTTGCCGCGTTTGCCCGTCGACGAGAGCATGTGCATTGCGAACTTTCGTCGAAGAATCCGCGAGAGACACCACCGGTGTGCGTCCTCCTCCTTTCGAAGCGGGAAGACTGGTTTGTTTCGAGGGTGTGTGGGTATAGAACGCGAGCGAGCGAGCAAGCTGAAGCGCGTAACCGTGAAGCAGGTTCAAGACCCAAGTCTCGTACATACTTTATATATATATATATAATATATATATATGTAATAATATGTGCACGTATGCATATATGTATAGAAACAAGTTTCTCTCAAGATGCGTGCGCTCTCGCGACCTAGTAAAATTGTAAAGCCCGACGATTAGCTCGCGATGCACCTTGCAATTCTCCTCTCCTTCGTAATCTCCAATTGGGCCAATTAAGCGAGAGAGCGAGAAACTTTCGCGTGTCTTTCGTCTCGCTTTCAAACGCACAACAAAATACAAAAGATATCGGTGTGATTTATATAATTAAATTGTACGAACCGTATAACGTTTATCGGCACCTAACAGTCATGTGAAAAACGGTGACGGAGATATATATAATAAAAAAAAAGAAGAGAGCTACAGAAAACGAAAGAATAAAATGAGTCCTCGAGACATTGTGCTACAAGCGAGACCTGGCGACGCCGAGACCCTCGGCAACGGGGAGAATGATGAATATATATGTACGTGAGAAAAAAATTCCCTTGACGACACGCAAGCTAGGATACGAGAGAGAGAGAGAGAGAGAGAGAGAGAGAGAGAGAGAGACAGAGACGGAAAGCGAAGCTAGTGACCGCGCGTTGCAGGGATGAGAAACGTTACAACCCGATTTTCCGTATAATTACACCCGAGTCAGGAGAGCTCGTACGTAAAGGGAGGAATTTTCTCGCGGATGTCTCGCGAGAGTAGTGGGTGGGAGGTGAAAAACGTCGAGGAAAACAAGCTATTAGAGGATAGGTACGTATATCGAGAAAAAACGTGCTCTCTCTCTGTCGCGACGTGTGCTGGCGAGGGCGCACGCCGTATCTCCGTACGGACGCTTGTTTGGCGCCAATGGCCAACAGAGAGCCACGGTGAAATGTGCACAGGGTGGACCGTCGTCGCGGTATCAGAGCTACGCTCGTTTTCCGCGGAGGGGTGAACTGTGGCGAACGAGCGCGCGCGGGCGCACGCGCGCAACGGAGACCTCGCGCTACGGTGGAGTTTCGCTGTCGCGGCGGAGGGGGTGACAAGACGCGCGAGGAAAGGAAGAGCGGGGGAGCGAGCGAGTACGAGAGAGAGAGAGAGAGAGGGAACGTACGTATAGACGAGCGCGGAGAGGGAGAGAGTGCAGAAGGGAGACGCATAGGCGACAGTGAGGAGGAGGAGGAGGAGGAGGAGGAGGAGGAGGAGGAGGAGGAGGAGGAGGAGGAGGAGGAGGAGGTGGAGAAGAATCTAGAGAAGGGGAAAAAGGAAAGAAAAAAACGAGGCATAAAAGAAGGAAGAAAACGAAAACGAAAAAGAAACGGGGGAGAAGAGGTTTTTTAGGAGGAGGGAGAGAGTCGTAGAGGTGGCAGGCCTACATTTCAAATACTGCCTCCCTCGCCACTTTTTCTTTATTTTTATTTCTTAGTCCTTCTCTCTCGCTCTCTAGCTCTCTCTCTCTCTTTCTTTCTTACTCTCACTCGCACACAAATACATTCTCCAACCCTTTCACCCTCCCATCTCGCACTCGTCGCTCCTTCGGTCTTATATATTCTCCTCCGGTTGTTCTTCTACCTCTTCGTGTTCATATCTATGCTTCTTCAGCTCTCGCTTGCGCGCGCGTCCTTTCTTTTCTTTCTTCTCCTCCTGTATATCGTTCCCTCTCTCTCTCTCTCTCTCTCTCTCTCTCTCTCTCTCTCTCTTTAATCTCTTTCTCTCTCGCTCGACTCGAGACTGTACGAAGTTCAGCAGGAACTCAAGGTATAAGAAACGAGAAGATCCGGACTATGGGTAGTAGTTGAGAACGTAGCGAAGAACTGGACAAACCAGATTGCGGAACACAGAGCGATAGAAGAGCAAGCGAGAACGAGAGAGAAAGAGCGAGAGAGAGAAAGAGAGAGAAAAAGAAAGAGAGAGCAAGGCGAAGATAGAGAGAAAAAAAAGATGAAAAAAAAGATTGTATATGTGGAAGGAAGAAATAGTCGAGACTCTCTGGCGCGAGCGAGCGCACACTGTCGTGTCCGAGTTTTAATACTGTGTCGAGCTTGGATGTGTCTTATCGTTGAAAACCTTGAGCGGAGGGATGGACATAAGGGGCGGGGGAGGGGAGGGGTGGTCCCCGTAAAAAATAAATAAAAAACAAAAAGTCCTTCCTTGTAGCAACCGCGAGAATTTCTCGCGCGGTGGCGACAAACTCGTAAACGCGTACATATTTATCGGCGATAAGATAAGGGTTCGCGAAATACACGCGTCACTTATGTCGGACGAGAGGAAGGTCACGCGAATGAGACTACGAGGAGGTACTGTTGTTTCGCTCGAGTAAAGAGGGTACCAAACGGATCGGAGAATGCGACAAAGAAACATGGGGAGGTAGGGGGGGGGGGGGGGGGGGATTCGAGATCTGTGTATGTGGGATGAGAAAGAGAGAGCGAGAGAGAGAGAGAGAGGATATAAAAAGTGAAGAGGGATGAGAAAAGCCACGGTGGCAATTTTTTCCGAGGGTTCGCTCTTCCTCCAATGCCGCATCCTCTCCTGCAGCTTCATCATTCCCAGCTCTCTACATTCCTCTTCCGATTTTCCAGGGTTATCCCTCTCGCGAACCACCGGTACTCCCCACCCCCGCACCCTTAACTACCTTACATCCCTACTTTCAAAGTCCTAGCTCGCTCTGCCGTTAGAAATTACAAACCTGCCTAGGTATCGATGATGAGAGCAAAGGTCATTTTTCATCCCCCTCCCCTCCCTTCGACCACCTCACTACACCGATAAAACACGCTATTTTCTATTTTGATTTCGTTCAGTTCTTTAACGTTTTATTTTGGAAGCTTGAAGGAGATGCGTCGGTATAAAAGAGAAGAAAAATAAGGGAAGGAAACGGAAAGATGGAAAAAGAAGAGAAAGAGAGAGAAGAAGGAACATCCCCTTTAACAGGCGGATTGAATTTTTCTCTCCGGCGCGGAATGAGAGAGAACGAATGAATGAGAGAGAGAGAGAGAGAGAGAGAGAGAAGGGAGAAGGAAAGAGGGTCGTAGCTATATAGAGTGGATACTGGGTGCTCGCACCCTCACCCCGTTCCTCTGCTTCTTCAACAACCCTCTTTCCACTATCCGCCCGTCCCACCACACCCTCTTCATCCACCTCCTCTTCCTCCGGCCTCTGCAACTATGGAACCCCGGCGTTCTCTGCACAAGACCCTATATAGCTCCGGACTGTCTCTGACTCTCTCTCTCGCTCTCTCTGTCTCTGTCTCTCAACCACCCCCACGATCCTAGCGCGCTCGCTTGGCACAAGCTTCCCCCCCCCCCTCCCGTCGACTCTCACTCGCGCGCGCAACGCGCCGCGTCCCCGAGCTTTTCCGCGCTTATGGACAATACTTGAGCGTTCGTGGCTCAGTGTTGCCCGTGGCAACTGGCACCTCGTATGGCCGTAAAACCTCGAGACCCGGGCAGCGATGAAATTGCCCGAGCGTGTGGGTGGTGGAAAAAAACGTCGAAGAAAAGGAACAAAAAAACAGCAACGAGAGGGAGAGGGATAGAGAGAGAGAGAGAGAAAGAAGAGAGAGGGAACAAAAAAAACGCAAACTGGGGTGGTTGTCGGTATGGCACGAGGAGAAGGTGGAGGAGGACAAAGAGGGTGGAGAGAAGAGCAAAAAGAGGGAAGCGAGAGTGGAGAGAATGAGAGGAGGGGCTCCGGTTCTACGGAGCGAAAAAAAAGACGAAAAAGAAGAAGGAAAAAAGACAAAATTGAAGGGAGCAAATGTATAAAGATAGTAGAACAGAATTTTCGTCCATCTTCAATGTGTACATACCGGGAGGCCATCAGCGAATATTTTAATCCATGCTATGTATCAAATCTTTCCTACCGTCCCTATTTTTCGACAAATTTGCGCAAAGTTTTGCAAAATATCAAAAAAGAACGAAACAAAAAACCAACTTAGTTTTATCAAATTCGAATAATTGAATCGCAACGGACTTGGAGACATTTAATTTGTTGTTGCTTGATCAAATCATGAGACAATAAAATAATCGAATGATCAAATTGATCGTATCAGCGATGAAATCCTCGGAAGATCGAATGATTAAATAATCAAACGATCAAGTGCAATAATAATTGAATGATCAAATTGATCGAATCAATGATCAAATTATAGAATAATTGAATCTCCGAATCAACGATCGAATCACGCAAGGATTGAATAATCAAATAAACAAATTGATACATTCGAATTAAAGATGCGTCGGAATCCGATTTTCCATCGGATTAAATCGTACGAAAAGCATTTTTTATTCGCACGTCGACGCAACGACATCGATGAGAACAAAACGAGGATAGTCTTATCTCCGAATCACCGGTGATGACGAACCCCTTTCGACAAAATCTCGTTTAGCCGCGTGTGTTGCATCTTACCATTGGTGGTGGATTTACCGACGAGCGATCGCGAGGATTATCCGTATATACGCCGCGTTAAGGTGAGACACGAGCGCGTGTATACAAACGAGAGGAACAAACGATGTTGAACATTGGGGAGGTAGATATCGGGAAGGTTCGAAAAGAGAACGGCTAACGCGAGATTCGAGGTGGCGGGCAAAGTCGGCCAACCGTCTCGAAC